>QKQZ01025138.1:0-26846 GCA_003595255.1 Solenopsis fugax
AGAGGGCAGAGCCCTAGAATATTAATAAAAGCTCAGTCAGTCAGTCAGTCAGTCTCTCTCTCTTCCTTTTCCTTTGTAATCTCACACCTTCAACAAAGTGAAATCCTCAAAAGATTTTTCTATGCCGCTTAGGTTTTACCAAAGGTTTACCGAAGATATCCAGTGAAAAAGAAGCTGCCTGACAAGACACGACAGATTCTCGTTCTGAATATTTTTGAATGAATCCTAAACGGCGACATACCCCATCGTTGTCTGAACTCTGAACGATCCATCAAAACTCATACATCTCGATATTCACTGTTCAGATTTTTTACAGAAATTATATATCTGCTCTTAGAAACTGCACAAAGTATTCGCAACAGAGGGTTAATATTTATGATAATATGAGATTATATTTCTATTATATTTAAGATCTCAAAATGTAATATATTCTGATAAAAAGATTATTATCGTATTATATAATAAAATAGTTAAATATTATTTTATTGCATACCTACGTAAATTTTGTTTTTATCTGATAACTAATTAATATAAGATTTTAATAAAGATACTAATATAGTAATTCTAAGTATTAAATGAACATGAATTTATATAAATCTATATGAATGCCTTAACGACAAAACATATATGATGAAAACTACTTTGTAGATAAAAAGAAAGTGTCCTCGGTTACGGTTGGAGAAAGTTATGAATAAAGTGGATCGATGGTGGATGATAGCCCCATGATGGCCGACGCAAAAATGCTTTTAGCCGACACACTGTGTCCTCCCTCTCTTGCGGAGAAAATCCATTCCGGAACTTAACTGACTCGCAGGATTGTCGACGAGTGTCGACGGTACTTCCATATTTAATAACGTTTTTATTAAAAAGATTGCGAATCTCGTAAGTGTAACTTAACAAAATAATCAGATATTTTTCTATATTACCTTCAAATAAAGAATTAATATAACAGCTAGATATGTCAGATTGCATTCGTTGACAAAAGCGTTAAGAATGTACAATTGTGTGCTTCATAATTTATTCATTTTAACAAAAAATTGTCATTTTAGATAATAAATAAGATTAAACAATAAATTGACGTATTAAGTCTAAAGAAGTTTCTTCCGACAACTTCTTATTTTAAAGACTGTTTATCATAAAAAATATCACGATATTCAGACGAAATAATTGATTACCGTTATTAATATCGACTTGCCAGGCAATAAACATGAATGCACCGTACGTATCCATCATGGGAGCGAATAAGCGAGATTATGCTCGTGTGACATACAACAATAGCGTATCGAATTTCATTTCTCTATCCCCTTTCCACGAGAGAAGAGAAAAGAGACGGAAGAACAGGGAAGGGAGAGAGAAGGAAGAAGAGAAGGCGAGATATCGTCTCCCGTAAACATCAACTGCGCTAAAGCGCATTGGCGAATTTCCCAGACTCGTCGACGTCACTTTCCACTGTTTCGGGAGATTCGTGGAATGAGCGAATGAGCGCGACGCGACGGGGGTGAGCGAAACGGTCAATTATCATCCCCTAAATAACGGAGCTGTTTACGAGTTTAGGCGTCACGTAGCGCCGGCGCGATCCTTACGACCGACCGAGGCATTAGGCACTGCGACATCTTTGCTTAATTTCCTCCCAGCATCGCGAGGAGCGAGAGTGCGACGAGAAGAGGAGAAGTCCTGGGAGCCAGCCGCTCTAGTCTTAATTAACGCTTGATTAATCCCAAGGAATCGCCTTCATCCCCCGAGCTCGCGCGATTCTCGTAACGAAGTCCTCTGATCCAGACCCATGAAAATTATTATGACGCGCAAACCTCTCGAAGCAACGGCGATTATCCCGAATTCTCTCACGCGAGATCACGCGGATGACGTGTTAATTGGTTTAATGATTCGTTTCCACTTGATTAGAATTCATCGACATAGCCGCGCTTACCGCCTTTGTGCGCGTTTCCATGCGTTTCGTCTATGAAATTACGTGATTTAACGGCGTACGTTTGCACGAATAATTACATTGCCTCGTTCCTATAAGCAACGTCAAGTCAAGTTACGTTTTAGAAAACTGTGGGAACATTTTTGTGTTTGCGATTGGGTAATAATTTTTCATGTTGTGTAATAGGTGTACAATTCACGTACATTCGACAGCTTTTGGTTTTTGCTTTTTTAATTTGATCATTTTTTAAATCTGTTGGCGAAAGCGTGATGCAGAAGCACCACTACATTATTAATCCGGACGAGACAAACAAGGCATAATTATAATAATGTATCAAATGAGATTTTGCAGTGACGATTACATCATTAAAAGGATTAATGGGCGGGTTCAATCCTTCGAAGTTTACTCTTTCGAATAACTTGAGATAATTTCGGCTATCAGACGTCGACGTTTGGTTGCCATCGATAATTTTTTCCCGCATTGCATACATATTTCTCTACTCATACTTGACCCACTTGACTCGCGGCAGGAAAGTAATGCAAGTAATGACAAAGCAAGCGGTGCCCTCCGACCCGTGCCTAACACGCAGCAGATGCCACCCCCGGTATAAACGTTCGCCTTCTCTGCAGTACGACTTCTAAGGGAAGCTACCCTCGACGTATCTCTCTCTCCTCTAGCGGTATAAATTATATCCGAGTCGCGTCACTGCCAGCCCCTTATATGATCGATCATTAGAGAGGCTGACCCGCCAGAAAATTTGGCAAAACGCGCCAATCCACAGCCCGACCCTTCAAAACAAGTTTCCGCTTGCTGTAACTCTTGTTCTCGATGTAATAAAGAATAATGACAATCTTCATTCTTAACATACGAATTTGATCATGTATATCATTTTCCTGATCGATTCCTTCAATTTTCAAATATTCTCAATAGTATAATAATATGTATAAAATTTTAATATTTGTAAGAGTTGAGTGAAGAAATAATAGAATAAAATGAAGAGTAAATAAGAGTAAAATTAGAAAATATTTTAAAAAATGATCGAAGACGAAATCTGAAAAATTATATTCAATTTCGAAGTTAAACACTAAATTTATGAATTTCACATTATCTGTAGAAGATATTCGGTTTTTTTAATTAAATACTTTATAAATGGTATCATTGAACGCAATTTTTAAAATCGTTGATTAATATGAATTTAAATCGCAGTATTAAACGATAACTTGTAATAAAAGAAGCAAAAACGTAGGGACGTAGGGAATTGAAAATTGATAGTCTTTGTGTCTGTGAGATTGCTAAATGCGCATCTCATAAGCCGAGATCCTTCATCCTTTGCGCAGCATGCAGGACAATTAAGTCGACGCCGCGATTCACGAAGCTCCGGACTAGCCGGGGGCAGCGTGATTTATACAGGGCAATAGTCGAGAGCACACACGGAACGCCTGCGGACTCCAGTGTATTTCTGTGTGTATATTGAACTTAGGCTACCTCCCTGCACCGGACCAGATTAGTTCGGTCATTGTAACGGGACCCGCGCGCTCGCATGCACACAATCTGTCAACCCGGAGCTCCGCTCCGCCAATCTCGGTCTAGGTGGACCTACGTGTGAAAACCAGGCGGCGGATATTCCGCGGTCGTGTGAATTTTCCAACAAATCCGGCATCAAGAGGCGCTTTTTGTGTACTCCCACTGAACGCGGCGACGCGGCGACGTCGCGCAGTGTCGTCGATTCGGAAAGGCCGAGCGAGCGGTCGATCGCCGCCGAGAGGCGACGAAAATGAATTCTCGCCGTTTTACCGCGCGGCAAAAAATTAAATTCAATCACCGATCGTTAGCCGATGCTAACTGTATAATTTCAATGCATAACATTTCGCCTCCGGCCTAGAAAAAAATTCCAATCAGTGCCGCCGGCACGCCGATGCACTCGGTAATTTCATTCGCCCGCGCCGAGGGTCATTGGGCTGATCAAACAGGCAGGCCTGCATTTCAAAGTGTCGTTAACGAACGAGCCTTTTTTTGCCTCTCTCCCGTGACAAAACAATTACCACCATTGATTGGTTGTCGATTCACGAGTTAAATTGGGTTTACATTTTAAACGGCGGTAGATTTGCACGGACGCAATAGAAATTACGAATGCCGAGAAATTACCCTCTGATCAATGCGTCTGAAGCTCGATGCTTCGCTAACTGGTCCTACTCGCTTGATGCTTCGCTAACCGGTTCAACCAATGCTAGATCAAGATATACATTTTTGACAGATGTTCAGATTCTAATTCTAAATTGAATTATCATTTATTATATGATTTTACGAACATTAATTTTTTTCTCCAATTTTAATTCAATTTGCTCTCTATCCTTTTTGGTTTCAGTATACTGGAGAAAAATCTAATCTAAATACAAAGAATCTATTAAACAATTAAATCAAGAAGATTAAGTTTTATTTAAATATAATATAGGTATATAAATCATCTCTAAATGTTTTAATTTATAAATATATGCGCGCTTCAATCTTGATCTGAGTAAGCGTTTCCTTTTCACTCGACTTTTTCCGCGAATATGCACAAAGACAATTGACCGTGTCGCGTGAAAGCAGCGATTGCTTAATAATTCTTAAGTTTGTCTTTGAATGCGCATGATCGCACGAAAACTCTCTCACCCGCGAACCCCATCGGAGTTAATAGTTCCCGCGAATACGAGACAATCGTCGGCACATCAAAGGCGACGATTGTTTCACGTAAATTATTACCAAGAGCACTTGCCCGGCTTCTCGTTATGAGTTGGCGAACAAGTTCAATTAAGTCCACGCCTAGGAAGACGAAGGACGGCTTCCTACACACGCGGAGGCCTTATCCTACATCGAACGGCACCATCAACCCCGCAAACCCACCCCAACCGTTGCGACGAGAGGGGTGAACGTTGACTACGAAAGTGCGGAAAGGCCAATTGCCTTGTCTTCAATGCTGTAAGAGCGAAAGAATTTAATGTCACAACTTTAGTCATAAAGATACGAACGTGTTATATTTTTTTATATTTTCCCAAGTACATAATACGTAATAAATCTCTTTTACACAAATCGACAATAATTATATATTTGTAGAAAAAATAATTTATCCTTTTAGAAAAGTTCTAATAAATTTAATTGAAAGAAATGTGAAATATGAAATAATAACAACTTAACGATATTAAAAAAGATTTATAGTGTTAGGAAGTTTAATAGATTACATCTACTTGATTCTAAACATAACTGATAATCTCAAAATGGGAAATAGCGAAATAAATCAGATGTCTATTGACAAAATTAATGATTACCTATTTTTAAAATTTAAAATGGATATATTTTATTTTAATCTAAATAATATTTGAAACAACAAAATCATAAAATCAATCATCCGATAAGAGCGAGTTAGAAGGATAAGAAAAGAAACTTGATGAAGGGCTCTGTCTTTTGACACCGATGATCCTGACGACTCATTTCCTCCGTACAGGATACCCAGGTCAGCCTGACGACCAGGCAACACGTGTCGGTTATGTCTATTATCGACAGATAGCGGGGTAACGAGCAGGAGAGATTTATCACCCTCCACTGCCACCCCTGAGGAACGGGACACTTCGAGGGTGCGATGGGGTGCAAAGCTGAGAATTGGAGTTACAGTTGGGTTGGCAGAGAAAGAGAAGTGAGTTAAACCTTAACAGAGTCTCGTATGGCCTCTTAATGTGTTCGCGCTCCATAAACAATTTTCGCCAAAAGCGCCATTTTAATTAATATCAAGGAAAACATTGGGAAATTACTGTCAATCATTGATGTACATAAAATTATGTTATATTTAAAATTATACCGTACTAATGGGTGAAAAGAATTCCGAATGTTTATTAATTTTTGCTATTGTTGCCGGATGTAAAATATTTTACGAAAGGTAGCACATAGCTAAACACAATGCGCGACATTAAATATGAAGGACAGAATTAAATATAATGTAAATCAATCTCGGAACTCCGCAGCGTTCGCAATTTTCATCACAGGCTTATTCGAAGTTCGCAACCGAGCGCTGGCTCGATGAACAAACGAAAGGGCGAACGCCGAAGATTTGTTCGCAGTTAAAGGCAAGTAAATTTAAATGTCAAAATATGCGCTTTAACGGCACGGGTCGCACAAAGGTGTATCATATCTTTATTAACATAATGCGAGAAGGTGCTCTCGCGCGCGAGCGAGGACCTGGCAAACCCGTCAATCAAAAACCCGATCCTCGAGAAAAGGGCTAGTTAGCCCTGGTCGCCCTTGCATGCATCCGCGCCCTTGCGAAAAAATAACGTATGCGCCGCTACGATGCATACCGCTTTTGTAGAAAAACTTTTTCGGCACTGTTACATTATATTCCACGAGTCACACTCTGGCACCACCGTCTCACGCGTCGCCGCTCCTGTTTTCTCGCGACACTCACGGGTCAACTTCAGGACCGTAGTCCGAATGCGAATGCGGTTTCATTAAAAAAAAAAAAGACATTGTAAAAAATATATCGTGCGTTTTTGTGCATCGCGAAATCTTGCAAGGCACACTTTCACGCGACATATTTAAAAAAAAATCAAATTTTTTTTTCTCTCATTCGCAACTATCAGGATTTAAATATTTAAATTTAGATAATAAATTGGTAAAGACCCGGTGACATTAAAACATTATCTTGAAATGTTAAATTAACATTTGAATTGATAAATGTATAATACACAGGGTGCCGCAACTACATGTTACATTGTTGTACACGTCTTCTTGACCAGTATATGTATTCGCATAGATGACCGGACGGGGATCCTTTGATATCCTGGCGTGTCAGACATGTGACAGCTCGGACAATACCGGAGATCCCCGCGTCACTGATTGTCACTTGTTTCTTGCCATTTCTTTTTCTTTCTTCGATTTCGGCCACTGCGATTCCGCACAGGTTCTCTCCACAGAGAGTTCGCCGTTCGACGCCTCTTTCTCCTATTTCAAATTCAAATACGGGAAATCGCAAGGCGGACCGTAACCCTACGCCTTGAGAACTGGCGAACGCGAAATCCTGTTGACCATTCGGGTATCGATTTGAAATACCTAGTGCGAAGCCCTGGATGCAGACGAAAAGTGATCACGTTGCACTTACGTGCACTAAGGGAGTTAATAAGGACGTGGAACGGCCTTCGAGGAGGACAGAAGGAGGTAGTGAAGCAAGGGGAGGTGGAAGAGCATAATGTACCTCATTGTCGAATCACTTCCGGGGTTTGACCTCCAGTAACGCCCTAAAGACCAGTTCGCAATGGACAATGTCTGCGGATAATAGGCACCGATGTGCTCTATTGTATATCTGGAACGGTGGACGCGCGGATTGTTTAAAATACCTATTTCAGGATGGACCAACAATTTAATAATATTGACAATGCGATCCCAATACCGACGCCCCCCCTCCCCACTCACTTTCGAGGAATCTCATAAAAGGAATATACACCTTCGTTGCTGTGCTTTCATGGATTTCGATTTAGGAAACGAAAACGTAAATCTCAGTGTGATAACTACATTCAAATATCGATATAAACAAATTTGTTGTTTGAATGGTTCTCACGAAAATTATTACTACATAGATTCAGTTCAACTAACATAATTTTCTGCATAATCTTTTTTTTAAATTCTCTATATTAAAATAGATAATTAGAAGCCATAATACAGCATGTATCGATCTCAATAAATTTGGTTTATATCAATATGACAACATCATATATCGCGCATCAACCACGGAATGGAACTCGTGCGGTTGACGATGGCACGTTTCATCGAGGATCACCATTAATATAATTTGTCAGTTGCATACGTCGCTAACAGCGAAATTTTCCGACCGATTTGTCGAAAAAGTGCTCCGTATGGGCGACAAGGCGCGTGCTGCTGCTTCAACATGAAAAACAAGCGGTACTCTGGTCCTCCTTTTCTCCCACGTGATCGCTCCGAAAGGCGAACGGTCTCCAATCCGAGTCAAGAGACCTCGAGAGGGGTTGTCGGCAACCGCGTGGAAAAAAAACGCCACCGGTTTCAATATGTAGGCGAAAAAAAAGTGAGAAGGAAAATACTGAAAAGAGAGAGTATGCGCGAGTAACTGAAGAAGTAGGGGTAATAGAGTAAATCGCAGGACTGTGGGTGTAAATCTCACATGAATGATTCTCAATGTAACATACAAGAAAAAAAAATTTTTTTCTATGTTTCAATCTATAATATATAATACGAATTTAATAAGAGATTCATTCATCCCGAATACGATTAGCAATCATCGCGATATTAGATCATTATTAATTTAATTAGTTACATTTCAAAACCGCACATAATAATCATTTATATTGCATTTAATAGCGCGATATGTACATATTAACTATATCCTTCCATTCCCTCAACCCCCTCTCCTGGTATATTATACCGATATAATATAGTACCTACAATACATAAAATCTAAAAATACAATATATATAATTTGTGCTCATTACAATTAAATTTTTTAAAGAAACATTATATTTTTATTTCAATACTATAGTAGTCATCTATAGAGAGCATATAATACTATAATAGTCATCTATAGAGAGCATGTGATTATTTTGATAATAGTATTAAAACATTCTAATTCTTAATTAAAAAATATTATTTTTATTCGATACACTTTTTCCTCTTAATTCATGAATATTATTATTATCGAATAATAATTGGGAATATATTTTTTTAAAATAAAATTATATGAAACGTCTTCATTTAAGTAAATTATGTCTGTTTAACGCTATAATTTCATTTCAATATTTAAGATTTTAAAAAACAAAGATATTTTCAAAACAAGAATGTTCTTTTTTTTCTGTGTGAAGACAACTACGACAATAACTGAGATATACATACAGGACTGTGCATATCTTTTTCAACTATTTCGGACATCGTCGGTTTTGCCTCCTATATAGTTTCTGAGGGAAATGCACCTATCGCGTTTCTCCTTCGTTACCTCTTCCTCTCGTACCTTCCTCCATTCGCGCTCACTTTCCTTCAACGATGTTTCGCGTTGATCATTTAACTTGGGTTCTCGAAATCATTCGGCAAATTGGAATCCGGTCCTCACGCGAGGGGTCTCTCGGCCGAGTGAACTTAAGCCTTAGATTGGTTTAGTCGCCACGCAGGCACGCCACAGGTCGGTCGTCCTGCGGATCACGCGTCACCGAACAGGATACACCGGGAGAAAGCGAATCCCGATCCCCACCTCTCCCTTCTCTCGTCTTTTTTACGTTATTTTTTTCTCCTGTATTATCTCACCCTTTCCGGAAGATTGGGAAAACGAGGTGGAAATTTCGCGGCAGGTGATGTAATGGTGATACCTAAACTACCGACAACCAACTTTTGGATTCGGTTCCTGACAATAACACGAGACCCCTGTAAAAGGGATTGTTACGTTCCCTTTCGGAAATTCTGAAGTTACGTATGCGATAAAATAGTACGGAAATATATGTTATTGCCTAAGAATAAAATTGTTCTTGTCTCTTTTATGGAAATACTGAAAATCGCGATACATTTCAGAAATTAATAAAAACTGACAATAATACATGTCTCCCAGTAAATAAATTATATTTCGATGCATGAATTATTATTTTAGTATTTTATTATCTTCATTATAAATTAAGATTAAATTAATATGTTGCTCAGAAAATTGATGTTTCCGGACTGATCGAAAAATTGATTCAGAGCGAACATCCTTAATCCGATAATCCTATAAAAACTTCCTGATTTTCCGCAGGATATTTCGGGGTGGATAAACACCGAGGAAATTTAGGGCGAATTTCGGTTTCGAGGTTCTTGTTCTCCCTCCGTTGATCACGCGTCTCGAGAACTTCAGTGCGTTTCTCGGAGGATGTGAGAAAAGGATTAGGATCGGAGAATAACGTGCGAATCGACCGAAAGGGAGCTTTTTTTGCTTCACCGGATTCTGAAAAAGGTTCGTGAGAGAGCCCAAGGATTCGTTACCGATATATTGTCATAGAAATTTGATCATAAGGTGTATCTTACGATTTCCATATTTTTCTACATTTAAAATTTTAAGCAAAGAACCTCTGTTTCATACGATAAAATATTTTTGCAACAAAATTAGCACATTTTTAAGAATAACATATTAATCACACAGAAAAAAATAACTATCCAATCAACAATTCATTGTTTCATATATAAGCAAGATTATAAAATCTTCTTGGAAGAATTTGATAATCTTGATAAAACATAATTTGCTTACACGAAGAAACCAAATTTCTTTATGTTAGCAAATTATGTCTCTTTGAGATTATAAATACTTCCAAGGAGATTTTATATTCTTGCTTATATATGAAACAATGAATTGTTGATTTAATACTAATTTTTTTTCTGTGCACTGTGTTAAACTTTAATATCTTTCTCTGAAAATTTTGAATACCGACTAAAAGTTTGGATAGTTTTAAAAACTTTTTTCCAAATCGCGATTCAGTTTACACGGCATTTAGAATAAACATAGATTGACATGAGAAATCGCGGCCGACTCTCTCTCGCGATGTTTTCCCTCTCGCGCGCTCGCACGTTTACGCGCGTGGGGTTGATAGATCGGCCCGACGAAACGAAGGGGTAGTTTGGCTTTAATCGATCCTGTAATCGCCGGTCCGACAGTTGGCCCCGGCTGCCTTTTTGTCGGCAGTTAGATGGATGGTGCCATTTACATTTTGTCAGTGCGACATGCGCTAACGCCGCCGCTATCATATCTATCACACCCTTTGGACCAGTACGCGATCAGTTTCCTACCGTCCAAATTTGGAAATCTTTTCTAACGTTCGATTTTGATGCGAACGTTGGTAAATTTCCTGAAACTGATCCTGAAAATCACGATCGATTATGTTATCGCCTTGATTTCCCAAAAGATTATCGTGTCGCGATCTAAAAATTCGTTACAAATTAATAATATTCTGTGAAACAAGTAAATTACAGATGCTCTTATTATGCAACAGGAAGAGTAGGAATTATTCGTTATTGACGATTTCACGGACTGTCTCCCCGAGCCTGACTTCGAACATCGATTTTACGGTCGACTTAGGAATGTGCGGTCCACCGTATACACTTCCAACAGATTCCATAGGAATCTGAAAATTTCGGAGGAACTGAAAGAGAAAGCTGTCCGAGACGATCCAATTGACAGATCTGTCAACGTGGATGACACCTTCGGCGAACGAGTCGACCAGGTGTCTGCTGTCGAAGCAAGGAGACGGCTCTGTCTATCTGCTCTTCCCTCTCTCTTCTCCACTGTTACCGGCATCTGCCGGATAATACCCGGGATTATAGCAGTAGGATAGAAAACCCACCGACATCGGTGCGGAATGAAACATTCCTGCTTCGAGTTCGAACCATAAACAGATCGATCATCTTTCAAACGGTTTGACGACAATCTAAAATCGAGATGATATCGCGAATAAGATTCGCGTGTGAATCTTCGTGAATCTCGAATAAATGTCTAAACGTATCATCGATGAAAAAAAATCAAGTATTGTTTTTTTTTTTAAAGTAAAGAATATTAAATATTTTCTAAATTGAAATCAGTGTATTATTCACTGATTTGCACTTGGGAGTACTCTCAACGATCAGAATCAGTGTTATCATTGAAAGACAGTGTATATATTATTGATTGATATAGTTAAGCATAGAATAGATATATATATAAGTATATATATATATATAAGTATAACATTGAAATTAGTAAAATTTTACTGATTCAGATTTAGAATATCTAAAATAAATATTACATAAAATATTCTCTCTTCCTTATTTTTATCTATGTATTGATCCTTTACGTTAAACTAGTAAATTAATGCTCTTTTCGTTAATCGACAAACATTGGAAAAAAAATACCCGGAGCGTTGATTGGCTCCGATAAAAAAGTTCCACGGCGCTGGAAGACTATTTCGCAACATTGAGAGCGTAGCAAACATCTTTCGCTTCAAAAGGTCAGTTTGAACTGATCGAGCACCGACCTATTCGCTTTACGATCGCCTCCACTCGAGAATTCGAAAGCGAGCGGAAACGATAAACACGTACACACATCTATATATACTACGAGGAGAAATATACGACTCACCTCCCACGCGTAACGGGGGTTGAAAGGCTCGCTCGCCCATTTGCCGAGGAACGGACCGAATCTCGCGCCACGAGGGATGTCTTTGCGTGCACGAACGTACGGGCCCCCGGGTGCCGAACCGCCGACTTCGACTTCCGGGACGGGTGACACCCACTCGCGACTCGAGTGATCCTTGGCCTCCTGCTTTATCGTATCCTCTACGCAGACAAACGTCAGAGTATATTTATCGAATATTTATCAAGACAAACGTCAGAATATATTTATCGAATACTTCAATAAAGAAACATATCGGCTCGATAAGTAATCACAAAATTGCAAAATAATCTAATAGACAAATTTATTTTAAGAATTTAATTAGGTGATACTCGAATATAAGTCTAAAGAATTTTAAATATTTTTTATTTTGTAATCGGTGATGCTAAAACAAATGTCACATGAACGTCTCGTGGCGCGCTTAAAGACTTCTTTCAACGAGACTCACGGTATTCCGTATTGCTGTAATCCCGTGACCTAGAGTATTCTTTTCGCGTGTTCTTCTCGCTGTACTCCCAGGACAATTTTCTCTCTTCATCTCTAGAAGACGGCGACGGTTGAAGTTGCTCCTTCTCGTAATTCCGTTGTCGGTCCATCCCCGGCGAATATCCGCGTTGCTGATAAGCGGTTCGCGATTGCGGGTTATACTCCTGTGGAATTTCGCCACCGGTCTGATGTAGCTTCATATCCCTGTAAACGGGATTGTTGCTGCTGCTGTTGCTGCTCGTGCGAGTCGATCCGTTCTCCTCCATTTCTGCGTTTTCGCTACTTCCACCCCCGCCAGTCGCACCCGACGTCGACTCGCCTTCGTCGCTGCTTCCTAGGAAGAATAAATGAACCAAGATATGAATCAATGCATATGTTGAACAAATATTATATTTAAGGGATAAAATTTAATTTATTTGTTAATATAGTGTCGTTTATAAGAGAGATTACATTATAATTTTAATTTTCAACTACGATTTTAATATTTTTCTGAAATTTTCATAACTGTAATTTATTTTTAAAATTAAATAAAAATTAAATAAAAAACTTTGACTAAATAATGATTTCTTAATTCGATGAGTCAACCAAGATGAAATCGATGATGTTTCTTAAAGTTAATAACGTTCGAATAATGACCACTGATTTTTATTCAGGAAAAATATTATTTAAATTGCTTCAATTATTTAAAAAATTATACTAAATAATTTATTGCAATTTTCAGTAACATATTATCCGCCATTTGCAAAAGTTATGTTTACTAAGAAAGATTCGTACATAGAGCAATGATGAGAGACGACTTTCCGGAACGTGACGTATTGATTGGTCATTTCTGAGAAAGCGGTAGCTCGTTGTTCCCGCGATAAAGTCGCAGTTCGTGATATTAAACGCAAGTACGAGCGTTTTGTTGCGGGAAAGGTCGTGGCTTCGTGTAAACTTTGCGTTTCGATGAAGGTGTCGGAAAATCGTGAATGGTTTTTGCACGAGAGAGGTGAAATAAATTTATGTTTGCGAGGCCCTCTCCTCTCTCCTTCTCTCTTTACTCGACGGAATCCTAGACACACAAGGACAAGTGTCAATTGGAGTATGCGCTATCTGCGACACGTTTCTTCGTACGCAGCTGCCGCGTGCACGCAGTGACATCCAAGACGAGGATGTTTGCCGTGATAAGGATTTTATTGTCCTCTTGTCGGCTGTTTTTGATGCGTCGTAATGTCATCCAAGGAAAAATATTCGAGGCTAAAAGGGATTTATCCTACGTGCATTATTAAATAATTTGCGGTTATTTTGTCGTAAATGCAACTCTAGACGCAAATATAAATAATGATAAATATTGAATATAATGATAAAAAAATATACAAAATATGCGGTAGTATGATAAGAGTATTAAATTGTAGCCTCCGTAAGAGAGAAATGATAGAAATGCTTTAGCATTTTAACGAATACTAGTTTTAATTCAGCTTATATATGGGTAACGTTTTTAAAGACACGTCTTAAAACTAAGCCCGCTTAATTTCATAAATAGAAATAAACTTGTCCCAAAAGTGATTCATTAATTAACGTAAGACTGTCAAAATCAATATTCATTGACAACGTTAAAATCAATAGTTTATTGACAACATTCATACGCTGTATTCCTCCTATGCAACGCGGATTATTTCATCATCTAATTCGACTCCTACAAAATAAAGAATAATTAAGAATAAATATATATATATGTTATAAACATGTTTAATTGAGCACAGGCATTCCAATAAAAAAAATTAAACTGTTTATCTACTCGTGGCAATTATATTATTTTCGAAGCGACAAAGAAACATCACACGAATCTGGTTTTGTTTGTACAACTCGCTTTAGCCGGATACGACGGGCCCTTTTTAACAGCGGCCTTATCTCCGAATCGAAAGATATCTACGTAGTGTATCGGCTATCTAAAAACAAACTATGACCTTTATGCGCGTCCTCGAGCCAGCCGAGAAACCTGCGAGGAGAGATCGTTAGTCCTCTGCAAATAACGTGAGTTCCGTGTGAATCGGCGACTAAGCAAATGATCGTTTTAGCGACGAGCTGGCAGGTGCATCGAAGAGGAAGACAAATTGTTGTGGAGGGAGAGAGAAAGAGAGAGAGAGAGAGAAAAGGAAGGAAGCACTATAATTTTACGATCAAAGCTTTCTCACGATTAAATTCAATATTGCGACGGTGATATTAAATAATTAAATAATTAAATTACTTTGCTGTACGTCTCTCTCTTAAAAGTTTAAATAGAAAGTAAAGGAAAAGCAGATAATATTTCTACGACATTAGACTCGGCTGCGTATATGAAAAGCGGTCCGTATACGTCGTATACCGCAATAAAACGTTAAAAATATCAATTTTACGATGTCGGCTTCAATTCCATTCTAATCGAGAGAGTAAACAAAGGCTTAAGGATCCGTCGACTTACGTCGGCGCGAGCGAGTCGTAAAAGAAAACGGTGATCCTGCAAGGCGTGCTTGTCGACACGAAGCTCAAAGAGACAGGACCGTCTGCGAGTGTCGATATCGATGTGTCATGGTTAATGGAAAGAAATAAATTGCTTGTACAATAATTCATAGATTTCATTTTAAATTAATCTACATACAATACTGTAAATATTAATAATTAACTTTACGTAATTAAAAGTAAAACCAGTTAACCTCTATGAAGTTAAAAAAAAATAAAACAATTCTAACAAAGTCTTAAAATATTTATTTTAAAGTAGTTGACTGAAAAAACTTTTCTACACAGAAACAAAATGACTATCAAATCAACAATTCATTGTTTCATATATAAGCAAGAATATAAAATCTTGGAAGAATTTAATAATCTTGATCAGACATAATTTGCTTACATAAAGAAACAAAATTTCTTTATGTTAGCAAATTATGTCTCTTTCAGATTATAAATACTTCCAAGGAGATTTTATATTTTTGCTTATATATGAAACAATGAATTGTTGATTTGATACTAATTTTTTTTTGTGTAGATAGAGATAACTCCAAATTAATTTCTTTTTTATAATATTACATTGCTTTTGAATTAAATTTTTATATAATATTTATTAATCTGGAAAGAAAACACTAAAATTCAATTGAGAGAAATAATTACAATATATGTCAAAATAATGCAGAAGCATAGATGTGACATATACCGTACGATATCATTATCCACAATTCGGTCCTAATCGGCAGAATAAACACGATTTAGCGGATCTTCGCGTTCACGGCCGGAGATGATCGTAAAGAAGAGACCCGATCACGCGAGGGTATCCGGGATATGCACTCCAGATTCACACACGGTGAGTAGCCGATATGATACAACAACAATATTTGGAAAACCCTTGAAAGCCAGGGATCTTTGACTCCTGTGGGATATAAGTGGAATACTTTCTCCCTTGACAGAGAAGTACGAGTATACTTGTTGAACCATGCGTGACATTATCCCTGATGATAGTGGCTCGAGAGGCTCTGAAGATGATTAGAGCGAAGTGCCGTTCTAGCGCGACTTACACCCTAGACGAATTAATCGTGGGAAGAATCTCTTTTTTTCCACCAATTAAGAAATTAGACCCCAGATGTGTAACTACCGATTATTCACAGCTATTTAATTCTGAAGAATATACAAGCAGAGATACTAGGTTCTATAATTTATTTTTATTTCAATAAATTTTATTTTTTTAACGACGAAAAGTAATCTCTTTTTATGTTCTCAAGATGAGAGAAATTTATTTTATTATAAATCTATAATATATAAGATTTCACAGGGATATATCATTTCATAACTAATTAGAATATTATTGACGGATAGGCGGCTAATGAAAATTATTCTATCAGCTGCCATTGTATGTCACATGATATTTACTGTGAAAATAATAATGTATGTTTGTCTATGGCGATGAAGTAGTTAGCGAGTTATAAAGCAAATGACTCTTTTGCATCGCACGGGTCTATTGTGATCGAT
Organism: Solenopsis fugax; assembly: GCA_003595255.1. NCBI lineage: Eukaryota > Metazoa > Arthropoda > Insecta > Hymenoptera > Formicidae > Solenopsis > Solenopsis fugax. The sequence continues at coordinate 16,539 of QKQZ01025138.1, forward strand.
GATTGATGCGCGTGTGCGATACTTTGTGAATTCGTCTATTGATTGCTATGTAGTTGCATGCGCCGAATATATAGGCAGTTGACGTATCACGATCGAAGGGTTTAACAAACGATCAACCAATGATCGATTAATCTACCATTAAGTAGATACGCGAGGCCAAAAGTGTGCGCGTCTAAATATTATCGAGAGAGTAAATATTTTATATTTATTCTCTAAGGAACCAAACAAAATAAATATCAAATAATACATCATTATTTCTTTTCGCTAAGCTATAGTTATCGAATATACAGAGTAGCTGTTATCACTTGTAATGATTAAAATTAATTTTACTCCATAATTTTACTTATACAATTAATTTCTTATTTAATATTGCTTATAAAATTTTTTACATAAATTAAATATAATGTAAGCATTAAAAAAATGTTGATCAATCCTCATAATTTATAGTATTTATAAGTCACTTGATTATTGTCGAGCAAAGTAAAATCTGGAGTATTGCATCTCGAGTGACAGAGAAGCAGGACACGGAGATTACTACAAGGTTCAAGAAACGCAAGTGTGACTTCCGGAAAAGATAATTAAACAAATTGGCGACTAGAGAGATGTCGGAAGAGCGATTGCACCGCGAATTACGTTCGCGCTTGTGCAGACCGCGTTAGTTCTGACCGCACAGGACATCCTGGCGATACGGGGATCCTCTAGAGAACGCGACGTTTTTTAATGTACCATGTTGTGGAACACGAGATGACGAGAGGCGACGCCGGTGTTTCCGAAAGCTCCGTTCCGCGCGATTAATAGCCAATCTCGCTGACAGTATCAGATCTCCTTCCCATGAGGCGCAGATTGGCGATTGGGGTTAATTAGAAAAACGACGCGGTCGGATCCTGCGGCCAGGAGCAGTATCGTGAGACGTCGATAAGACTATCAGCGTGTATCACAGAATTACCAGGCCGAGGCAGGCCAAATTGGACAGAAGATCGAATCTCCGGGGTCCGACTTCCGGACAGGCTGCGGTCAAGCTTCCTTGCCGATATTTGCACGTAGTGCAAATGGAAGAATATTTCACGTCAACAAGTCGAATTTTGTAAGAATACCAAAACGAATATCATTCTCGGCAACCTTATATGTATATCTGACATATGTTTTAAAAGCCGGTTACGCTAATCTTGTTTAAAATTGATTTTATAATCAAGAAGGAAATAAACAATCACAAAACTATTTATTTACGTTATATCAGTCATTTTGTAAAAATAAGTTAACACGTGCGATTCGATCTAAAATTGAATACAGAACCGGCATAGATATATTTTCGCAAGTGTGCATGTTAATGAAAAACTATCTTTATTAATAACATCTGTCGAATCAATTTCATTCTTGCAACTTTTCAGAACTTTGTCTCATCAATTCGCGCGTCTCGTTCTGTCGACATAAATCGTGTATAAATCAATTATCATCGTCGTGAATATTCTTCAACGTTGATCCACTGTTAACGCGAACTGCTTGACTTACCGTTCATCTTGCAATCCACGACAGACCGGGACAGATCAAGGCCATTCATCGGTAGTTCGTCTCGGATCCGGATCCGAGATCCTAGATCTCCCAAATGATTCTGGACGAGACGAGGATTTGGATCACTCCCGACACATCGGTATCACAAGAGTTGTCCTGCACGACGATCACGTCAACATCACGAGAACGACGAGCGACGTCGTTGGGCGAAAATTCGTCGGTGGACCGACTGTCTTCATGATCGTACGATCGATCGGTTGGGCACGCGATCAGAAGCAGTGAAGAGGTGGTTGCGATCGCGGGGGGTAGCCCGCGTAGCGCGAACCTTTCCGGACGAGCGACTGATAGAAGAAAACGGACAACGGAAAGAGCGCTGCTCCGTGTCAGCTGGCCCTTGGCGGACTAGAGGATCCAAAATCTGTTGAGAAGAGGATGGCACGACGAGGGTTCTCTTGGGATCCCAGGGACGATTCACGGGGTGTGGCGGGTCGCTTCCAGCGGGACCTCTGGTTGGTTCACGGGCGGAGCCACCCCTATCGCGTCGAGGTCCCCACCAAGGCAACTACAGCATCCCTCGGAAGAGCGAGCGAGAGGGACGTGGTGCTTCGGCGGTGGAGCGTAATGCGACTGTCTGAGAGGACGTCTGAGGAGGGGGTAACAGGGGAGGGGGTAGCGTAACGTGACGCTGATAACGAAGGAGATTTCGCGGTAGCTGAATGTCAAAGTCGGACATGGGATTCTTTTTCCGAAGGTTCAAGAGCCGGGTAAGAATCAATTTTAATGGACGTTTTGAAAAATGGGATATAATATTTTTAATCTTTTATAAAATTAGAATTATTAATTTATTTACAATTTACAAATGTATTTTTTTAACACAGGATAATTACTAAACAAAATTTTTAATACGTAATGTGATAAAATATAAATTAAAATATTTTCTTACTTTATTAGATATTATTTGTTAGGCTGTACGTCTAAATATAAATAAAAATTTGAAAAGAATAAAAAGAAATATCAAATTATTTTGTCAAGTTTCTAAAATATATAAGATGTAAAATATATGAAAATATAACATATAAAATATATAAGAATTACATATCTTTATTTTTTTTAATATGGTTTTTTATAAAATCCATAAAAATAGGTTTAAACTGTAATAATTTAAATATTGATAACAATACTTATACATTCAGCCATCCCAAATCTAAACAACACTGAAATATATCGTATTATATTTCCTGCGTCAACGTTTCTCCTCACTAGTGAATTCACGAATGGGCGTAGAGTAGTGCAAGAGCTTGGATTTCATTAGTAATCAGCGGTAAGATGTCAACGCACTGAGATATTTTTTATCGCAAAAAATCTCTATCGAAAAGCACTTCGATGAGGACGCAGGGAAGAAAAGACCCCACGCAGAGACGAGGTCAGCGGGACAGCCACCGAAGTTCTTATTGGACAAGGGCGGCCACTTTTTCACTGCGAAAAGTCGCTGTCACAGACCTCTCAGTCAATTCCCCATTTTTTCCGACCACACTTTACAATTCGCCGCGATTTGTCCATCGACTCAACTTCAGAGTCAATCGAAGGAGTAGAGTATCAGAAACGCCAATCTCGCGTATTGTTGCGCTTCACTTTCCGATGGAAAAAAATATCTTTCTATGGATACGTAACGTTCGTCTTAGTTAAGAAAACGAGATTTGAGATTTTCTCAAGAATCGTTACGATTGGAAAACGGTCGAAGCAGTGCTCTTTCAGTTGCTCTCTCATGCATCCAATTTTTTTCTGCTTCTTTTTTTTATTTTTATTCGAAGGCAACCTACAAAAATATTTCACATAACGAAATCTCGTTTCTTCTTTCATCTCAGAAAATTCAAAGTCTGAAGACTACAACATATATACAATGTAATATCAGAAAAAAACTAAACACAAATATAACACAGAGATAAATTTATATTTTACTGACATATTTTTTTTTATTAAAAATTATCCAAAAAAAAACTAAATTGTTTGAGTTTTGTATACATTCTCTTTCCTCATTAAGTACAACTATTCTCATTTCTATTTGCATTTCTTTCTTTTTCCGGTTGTCGTCCTTGACTTTAAAAAGCAAGGAGATAATCGAGAGTTATTAGTCCTCATTTCCCGGTTTATTTTCGAGGCGAGCAGGCACGATGATTTAAATCCAGCGCGCGAACGCCATAAAATCGGGACGACCGCGGATAAAGCCGCGTAGGAATATATGACGGGGCCGAGAAAGACGCCGAAACAAATCTTCATTTTCCCGGTAGCCGGTGAAGGCGCGAGCGGAAAAAGGAGGCAGTAACGACGATATGACTGTGTTTCGCACCCGGGAAGACATGTGTCGCGTGCAGTTATATCATTCTTTATGGCCAGCAACGCCAGTACCCTTCGTTCATTCGGCGTCGACTTTGTCCTTCGCGCAATATTTGGAGGGGCTTGATTTACACCGGCATAAAAATGTCTCTACCTCGGCTGTTGATATCACCTAGCGCGCGCACCTTCGTTCTAGCGCGATAAGTAACCGTATCCTTTCATAAAACGGAAACACTACGCACTCGTTTTTTTTTTGCAAATTTCTGAAAATATCTTACGAATATGCACCTTCCACAACCGGAAAAATAGTATGATATAATTGCCGGATTATTAATATATTTATTATTAGATTTAATTGCTAAATTTTAATCTTTAAATATTAAAATGGTAAAACATAAAATATAAGAGTTAAATAATAAAATATATAAAAATGTAATAGCTATATCATTAAAATCGTGCGATTAACAAAATTGATCAAATTTATTAGAAGTACAGCTAAACAATTTAATTATACATTTAAATAATAAAATAAATAATATAATTAAATACTAAAAATCAGCAATTATACATGTTTATATAACATTTGTTTGTAATGCATTATTTCCATGTTATATGTGTATGTACTATTTAAGAAACTTTGCAAATATATATTTATAATTAAAATATTTATATATTATTATACAAAATTAAATGTTATTACACCCTAGCTTTAGTAATAATTAGATATTTATTATTACCTATACAGAATACATCTCTGTGGAATGCGTAATGCCGCTTAATTTCACGATTATTGCAAAAATATATCGGCCGCTGTAATTGTGTATTCTGCCGACATATTATTTATTTGTTTTTCAATCTTTCAGAGTCCTGTTTCACAAAACTACAAGACCTGTAATTCTAGATGTTTGAGAGAAATATGTCGTTTTTACTCCTATTTCAGAGCATTGCCTACAAAAACATATTAGCCAAACGTTTACAGCGCCGAGGTCAAAGTCTAAAATTATCTTCGACGTGGAATCCCTTACGTATCATTTATTTCCAATTATCATCGAACATCATGATCGGGGGATTGTCCGAGGATCGATCGATTCTCACGCATGTGAGGACGTCAACGGCGCCGACTAGCTAGAAGGAGGGGGCAATAAATAACGGGAATATCAAAGGGTTATCAGATCTAAGCAGACCTCCTACGTCTGGCGCAACTTCTGACACGTGGAGTGACGATGCTGTAATGTCGGCGGCAAAGTGTACGCGTGCGGGGTGAGTTTGTGCGAGTAAAGAGGGTGGGTCGGGGGAGAGGGGAGGGATGAGGAGGTAGGTAGGCGCGAAGCTATTAAACTGACAGAAACACTTGCCACCCCCTCGTCGCTGCCCCCGGTCTACTGCCACCCCCACGCCTCACCCGCCGCTCACGACCTCCCCCTCGAACATGCCATCCCTTACTCGGGAAGCCCTTCGTCCTTTACTCTGTAACACCGGAGTTATTAATATTTTTCGCAACCCCCGAAAAATTGTCTCTCTCTCGTGCGGCAGCCGAGCTTCCACGCCGGAGAAGCAATTTTGCGGGCGTGTCGCCGACTGCCACTGTCAAAGGATGGAGCGACAGATAGATAGACGCTTTTCCCTCCCCGCGATCCACAACACGTTTGTGTATTTTAATGACCGGCCAACATGGCAAAATGTACAAATCTCTTTCTTCTTAATTAAGTTACTATGTTGTATTATTGTATAATACTGTGCTATTGTGTTTATGATTATCATACAAGACATGTAGTACTGTTTTGGATATCGATTTTGTTTGATTAAAAGTTCTTTAAAATTCGAGGTTTTTATTCTTACATTTTAACACATTTTAATTTTTATTTTTTTCATTAAAAATAAATTATGTGGAAATAAGAATTAAATTGAAAAAATTCCGATATTCTTACGAATATATTATTCGTCAGATTAATTTTTGCATGGCACTCGAAGTATACAATATCTCATTATACGATTCCCCGTAGCTCGATTGAGAATCTGTCGACGCCGAGATAGAGAGCAGACCGCTCGGCGATATCTCAGTCGACCGTTAACGGTCGCGCGGGGAAGAAGTTGGTTGATCGAGACAGAAAAGAAAAAAAGGAAGGAGAGCAAAAGCAAGTCATTGAAGAAGCAGAAGGATCGAGAGAAAGAAGTCAATCCTCGAGGCGACTAAACAATTGTCTCGCGCTCGAGTGGCCTCCTGTAAATTCGCGTGGTCGACTCCTCGATGTACCCCGAAACGAGTGGCGCGTCTCCCCACAAAGACACACCGAGCGAGGAGAATGAGAGTCGAGGCCGGGCCGGGCGTGCGGATCCGCTGAAAAGGATCGAGATTCGAAAGACGTGCGTGTCCGTGAATGCCATTGCTTCGCTCGCGAACAACGAGCGTACGTACAGGCTACAGCCATGAGCCCGTATATCCTGAGTGGGCCGAAATAGCGAATGGCGAATCTACGAATCGCCGAGTCAACGGTCGAGCGGGGAGTCTATAATTTGTGTTCGAGTCGGAGAATCGTATCGGTCTTTCTCTCTCATCGGTGTTGTGCAGCACGCACACGACGCCTCGCCTCGCCTTTCGGAGTGCTGGCTTCTAATGTGTCATTGAGGGCCGCGTAACGCGGCGTAAGTAGTCGAGAAGAAGAAAGAATGGGAAGCGGAGACGAGGAAAGCGAGACTGGCAGCACCGCCCTCCCGCCTGGAGGAACTTGAGACGCGATTGTTGTGCGCCGCGTGCACAGCGTGCACCAGGAGCATTGTCCCTCGTTAGAGACCACCGGAAGTCACCGGAAGACGATGAACTAACGGAAGACCCTGTGCCGCGGGGCTCCTCCTGTTCGCGCGCGGAACGCCCCCCGTCTCGATAGATTCAGCAGCTTGTCGTCGTTGAACCCCCCAGAGAGACTCGTTCGACTTAACGATTCTCAGAGCTTCTCGCATCTGAAGGTCTCGATTCGAGATAGAGCGCGATAATTTTTATAGAAAAAACTTTTCTTCTCCAGATTCATCAATATTTCGAAGATTTTGTCATTACACTGAAAAAAAAGTCTGGTTATAACTACCAAATGTACAGTGAAATAGTATCAATGAAATATTTTATCAATATAACCAAAAATAATTTTATTTTACTAAATGTTTAGTAACTTATGCCAGATTTGATAATACTTACTAAACATTTAGTAAAATAAAATTATTTTTGGTTATATTGATAAAATATTTAATTGATACTATTTCACTGTACATTTGGTAGTTATAACTAGACTTTTTTTTCAATGTAACAATAGCAAAAATAGTATTTAAAATTTAGAGAAAAAATATAGCCTGTTATAAACGTATGTAGTAATGCAATACTTTTATATTTCATTCCCATGTGTTTGTTACATCATGTAAAGATTTAATTTTAATACATAAATATTTTCCGCCTTGCCGGGGTGTTTTTTGGCATATATCAGTAAGAAAGAAAGAATCGTATTTTATTTAAAATTCTATATATCACGCATACGTGATTCGATTAAAGATTTGTCAGAACCTAACCTGAGATAAATCAATAAGAAGCGATCTCGATAAATCTTTAGAGCAATGGACCGATCATCTAATAATGGGACAATTAATTGAAGAGAGAGCCTTGTATTGTGGAAAATTGGGTTACGCGGCCAAGATCGGCAGAAGGAAAGATCCAGATGCAGGCAATAGAATTGCGGCACGCGAGCAACCGGAAGTCGGTGAAGTGGGGAAAATCCGGTATACGTCGAGCCCTCTTTCACCCCGTGCAACGCCCTCGTTTCATCGCTTCTGTTAGCTTTGCAGTGCGTCTTGTATGTCTTATGCGTCTTAAAGTTACAGACTCCAGCTCAATTCTCAAACATCAATCTTCAACCTACAGCTTCTTCAATTTAACGGCAAACATTGTTTCATCTTTATTATACAACTATTTTTTTTCCCTATTTCATGAACGCTATAAATAGTGAATGTTACCTGTCATATCAGATAATTTTCATTCAATTAATTTTCTGCTTTAAATGTTAATGCAACAAAGTAATCATCGTACGTTTGATTCTTAATGTAACAACCGAAACACCTGTAGTTAATGCTGCAAATTACACTGGGCGCTTAGTATATCTTTCCGTGGCGAACGAAAATTCGCTTATGAATTAATTCTGAGTGGCACGCGATTCGTCAGTTCGCAACTGCGCCGCGATTAATTCAGGTGGGTTTGTGCATCGAGTTTACCGCGCGCAAGCGGGGTGGCGGTGCACGTTAGTGTATGTCCAGGTAAGCGTCCACCGAAACGGGTGAGAGAGAGGGAGAGACAGGGTGAGAGAGAGAGAGAGAGAGAGAGAGAGAGAAAGAGAGAGGGGGGAAGGGAGAACAAGAGAAGGAAAAATCGACCGGTAATCAACAGCGATATATTCGCGTAATATCGGGTGTAACAAAGTGCGAGCTTATTGGAAAGCGCGGAGCTCGCGCGCCGCGGCTGGAAGGCAGGACAGCGTGCAAATATTGATGCATTAACAATGCAGGCTAATTATGTTTTGGTTCGAGCGTGGCCTACCCGCGCGCGCCCCGACGATGTTGATGGTGGTGAAGCGTGCGGTGGTAGTGGTGCTGACGATGGTAATGCTGCTGGCATACAACGTGGTGACGACGATGCCGAAGCAACGTTGGTGTGCGGAGTTTGCTGTGCCCACCGGCCAGGCCATTGCGCCATTGTGATCCAGGCTTCAGTACACAGCCCCGGGGTAGTTCACAGCCGCAACTCGCCGTTAAATTAATTTTATCTCGTGTCCGTCATTAAATTTGAATCTCCCGGCGGCCCCGGTTTGTCCACCCGGTCGGCCGCTCATTCATCTGTTCTTATGTCCGAGCGGAAGCTTGAAAAGATGACGGCGCGGATTCGCCGTCCCGCCGACCCGCCGCAACTTCGGGCGAAAAAGTTGGCAACGTTTTTAATCAAGCCCCCGGTAAGGCGGCTCATAGTAATTAAGGTCGCGCCGCTGATGAGGATTTTTTTCGCCACGCAGCGAGACTTCATTCCTCTTCAATTACCAGAACACACACATTACTTCGTTACTTTGTAATATTTTCAGAAAAGTATCGGTCCTAGGTAAAAACTATGTAGCTTTCCATCTAACTGTTTTACAATTAAAGATATGTATTTATATATTTATATACATATGTCTTTTAATATATTAAATATATAAATACATATAATAAATAAAATAAAATTTATTTGAATTACATATGTAAGAATAAGAGAATCGAATGAGATTTAATTGAGATTCCCTATCTAAGTGGCTTGCAGTTAAATGAAAAAGGATATAATTTTTCTTCAAGATACATTGTTGCGACTGGGAAAATGAAATTTATCTGCGAAACCGTCAGAAAGTCGATAAGGATGATTAAATTCTAATTAGGCCAGCATCCTATCCTCCTTCGGGCTGTTTAAACGAGGCGCACGCTCCTTCCGACGAATTCTCGACGATCGACGTTTTCTCGCGCTCAGAGAAGCAGGGTGAAACCCCTGCGGATATCGGTCTTTAGCGGGGGCAAACTATGCAAGGGTAGAACTCGTCCGAGGAAGGAAAGGGAACAGATGTTTTTGAGCGCGAGCAAACGTCATAATCTATGTTCCGCAACATCATAATTAAAGGAAGTTTGCATGTTTTCTTCTTTCTTTCCGTGCTTTCACTCGATTCTTATCGATTTCAACGAAGTTATAAACATTAATTCATTAATTCATAAATAATGTTTTTAAATGTGGGAACAAATATAACAAAATCGAAAGTGAGAATACGAGTTAAAAATGAAATTATTAAAATGTACAAGTTGAATAATGCGAAATCCACTTTTCTCTCTCATTAAGAAAAAATCATTTCCTAATCATCGAAATGTTTTATAAAATGAAAGATTAATCATTTGTATACTTCTATGAATTTCTAATTCTATTTCCAAAAAAGATTTACAAATACTTATCGTTTAAGGGTTGTTGAAAATTAATCGAACTAATCGAGAGATGAGGAGCTTCAATTGACAATTTAAAGCGGCAGGAAATTCATCCGTCTCAGATCGTCTCGGTGCCGTGAAAAGTCGCTCCTTTTATTTCCACCCCTGGAGAGAATACATCACCGGTGAACGGCGGCGCGGTAGAAACGCTAGTAATCCAATCTCGTGGCTCCGGATATCGGCCGGAGTTAATCCTCGCGCGTATATGCGCGAAGGTCCTTCGCCGAATAAATCGTCGCGAAAAGAATCGAATCTACACGGCGGAATCTCACGCCCGGCTCGTAAACAAGGGGCCCCGACAATGGCGCGCCGCGCTTGACCGTCCCTCCGGCATTTCGTTCCGGCATTTACCACGCATCCCCGACGTTTGCGATGCCCGCGCTGCTCGAATCGGGCGGATCGGCCCGCGGCGAGATAAAGCGAATTCGAAAGTTTAAATCCTCG
>QKQZ01025150.1:0-16100 GCA_003595255.1 Solenopsis fugax
AGTCTCTCAGACCCGCAAATGTATTTCCGTATTTTACAAAATCGGTGTGTTTAAGGGTTAAAACATTATGTAAACTTTAATGTATTACAACTTTTTTCCTATTTTAAAAATTTATCTATGTTAAAGAAAAAAATTATAAAAGAAAAAATGCATTCACATGAAAAACAATATTTCTTTGATATTTCATATAAACTTAATTTACAAATAAAATATTAAATTTGTTTTCGATAATCCATATTATAATAGTTTTGAGTAATCTAACTTAAAAAAATTTTCGAATTTCTAATTTAATATGAATAATGCTTTTCAAAATTAACTGTTAATTTAATTTAATCTTAATGTAACTTTTAATTAGTTAACTTTTTATTTATGTAACTTAATTTAAATTAATTTTATAAGCTAATAACTTTAACTTAACGTCAAATATGAAGAAAATATTTGACTGTGATTGGTCAATTCTTATGGTTTATAACTTATAATACTGACTAATAGCTTATTATAAGAAAGCCTCTGGTTTATTCATATAGTTTTATCTAGATAATTTTCAGATAATATTGTTATTGAGCAAACAATTTAGGATACTAAATATGTTAATATTTTTATTTCTAAATTATTATTTTTTAAAAACAAAAATTTTTCAAATAATTTAATCTAACAAAAAATATTTCTCGTTAAATTTAAATAAATACGCAAACAAAAATCAAAGTTAAAAATAGAAGGAATATATAAATATAATTCACATTATATTATGATAAACAAAATATCTTGTAAATTTTCGAGTTTTATAGTTTTAGGACAATTTTTATATTCCACTTCTGTTGATCTGAATTGCGTTCCGATATATACTGCCAGTACTAAAAATCTAAAGTTGACATTACGTATCTATAGATTTTCACTACTGATAATGAATTTCAGAAAGCAACTCCTGAAAAAATCTGTTAAGGCTGGTTTATGCAGGCAATAACCGTAAGAAGTTGGCCAATCATAATCGATTTATAGAAGAATTCTTGAATATGATTGACCAATTTCTTACGGTTATTGCCTGCATAAACCAGCCTTTAGGATAAATAGTAAAACTTGGACTGAAACTAAAGATAATATTTTATATCATTTTATTCGCATCATCTTAGATAATTTGAAAAAGATAATATTTATTTTATCTAATTTAAAGATGAAGATAATATACATTATAATAATCTAGATAAAGATAAGATGAAGTTATTTCTTTATCTAGATGATTATCTAAATAATTTTATATAGATAACAGCAAACACTGGTTCCAACATACTTCAACGCGCTCTAATATATTTGCGGCAAACGTATTGGAGCTTGGAGCACGTTGGAGTATGTGGAGTATGCGACACGAACAAACCCAAGAATAAAATGATACGTGTAGAAGTATACTCGGGTGATGTTTTCGAACGCAGCCTAGTGAAAATTACGAAAGAGAGCGAATTTACTAGAATATTAATAATTTTATTGGTCAATACCTAGTAAATTTGTTCACTTTTATAATTTTCACCAAATTGCATGATTCGTAAGCGAGTCCCCGATCATTCAAATCGTACCGACTCTCGCCTTTTCTTCTGATTTTCGCCGACTGTTTACACATTTCTATAGACACGATATCAGCATCTTTCCTGTGGATTCCTAATTAAAGGGATGACTGTCTCAGTGTACCGCGATCGATCACAGAAATCTAATCGGTACTGGCATCCGGACACGGTACTTTGACTGCACGGCAAGGTTAACCAAAACGACGCACTTCCATCGACGAACTGCGGCATCGGTCGACATCGAATAATACGTGAGTTTGACAACTGAAACGAAGATGAACACGCCGCAATCGAACAAGAAGAATAAGAAGATAGGGAGGAACAGAATGGGTATACCCAACGAAAGCGCGAGCCCTACGAACACGGAGACGCTCAGCAGTCAGGAAGCAGCAAAGTTTGTTTTGGTATGGATAAGCATGTACTTTACTATTAATTTAACTTGTTTCTTTTTTGGTCTTATAAGAAGTATATAATTTTCTCTCCACTACAAATATTAAAGACTAAAGTGGGAAGAAGTGTTTACTTGAATGACAAATTGGGTCTCAAGGTGCGTACAAATAATTCCAAGGATTCCGATGAATAAAACTTCAAAAGTTCAAGCTAGTTGGATTAAATCTATCAATTTCAATTTAATTTATTTCAATAATAAAAATATGTATATACTACTTTATGTTTTTTATCAATAAAAGTAATTCGCTAAATGACTTTTTTTAACTTTGACAAGGCCGAAGTCAAACTTGTCCTTTCATAGGGATATATTGGTCATAAAATAAATACTTATATTTCTATATATATAGGGTGATAAGATACATGTTTAAAAAGATATTGCACATATGTATTTTAGATGAATTTTAGATTCTTGTCTGAATTATACACTTATTTGGAGTTCTTTAATTAATTAAATAATTCTTAAATTAATTTCTTATTAATTATTGCAACACACAAACTATTCTATTCAAAACTGCTTTTCTACTCAGCTTGCTTTATCTGCACACGTGTGTTATGTGATTCAGTGACAGAGTCCAGCATCATATGCTAATTGGGATTGCTATGTGTGTGATGTGATAGGAGCAACATATCTCTAGCAACAGCCAGTGATGAGTAATGCTCGATCTATCCTTTGTCACTGAATTGCATAGACGCACATGTTCATTCACAAATCTTTATAGAATAATTTCTCATTAATTATGTAAATCACAAAATGGTAGAAGATTTGTCTACTCAGTTTATTCTTCTTTATTCATATATTGATCCAGGTAGAGAGTCAATAATTGATCATACATCTTGAATTATCAAACACTATATTTGTAATAACCAAACTATTGTTTATAGAATCAATTATATTGATAATATGATATATCTTGATATTTAAAGGTAAATCCCATAGGAGAGAAAGAAGATGGAAATAAATCAATTAAAGTGGCAATCTCAGATGCAATCCCTATAATTTCTGTGGATCCAAGTATGTCTGATGAAAAATTGCAAAAAAGTAATGCAGCGTTAGTCGAAAAGGAGAAGGAAGACAAGAATGTGCTTAATACTTTACCTACAGCCACAGTTAAGGAAATAGAAGGCTATGAGAATCAATTAGGAGAGGCTGAACCACTTCCAAATTCTTATATTAGATTTATGGAGCGCAGTGGTGAAGAGCTTGATGGTAAACATTTTTCAATCTGTATAATAGAATATATTTACTGTAATATATTTTAATAATTAAACACTCACGCACGCGCGTTAAAATGTTTAATTATTAAAATATATTATGGTATTGTTTCCCATTATTAAACTTTTGTCTTATATTATCCTTTATTTTTAAACATCTTCTGCATACATGACTGGATTATTCGCGTTGGAATTGATTTTCATTACTTTTACAACTGTAAAATAATTCTTCAGTGACTTACATACTTTAACATCTGTAGAAAGTATTTGTGTGGTTATTAATTTTTCAAAATTCTATATAAATTGTTATAACTAATTAGCGCCAACAAGATTAGAGAAAATCATTTTTTCATATCAAAATTTATAACTTTGAAACAAAAGTGATTTAAGAAAGATATTTTCATATCTTACAGTTAATATTTTTGAAACAAAAAAAAAGAAATAGTTTAAATATTAACTGTTTAAAAAGTTGAGTTATTTAGTAACTTAAAAATGATGTTTTTAATTTATATAAATAAAAATTTCATTTACATGTTAAATTGAAGCTGGCAATGCACCAGACTTGTTCTCCAAATACCAAACTTTTTTTTAGTTTAGTTAATTTGGATAGAGACTATTGTTTATCTCAAATATTGTTTATAGTATTACAAAGAAAAGAAATGTGGTAGAGCTTTCGTGTTGATACATGTAGATAGGGTTAATAATAAAACAAGTCTATTTTTAATATCTATATCTCGCAATATTTTGCATATATATTTTTGTAAACATGTTAAATTTTTTAATATGAATTTTTGTTTTCTAAATTTTGTCATTATATATAATCTCAAAAATATCATTTGAAATATTATTTTGGCAGGAGAAGTAGAATATGATTTAGATGAAGAAGACACTGCATGGCTGTCTATTGTAAATGAAAGAAGGCTAGCTTCTGGATTGACGCCTGCATTGGAACCTGATACATTTGAGCTGTTAATGGACAGACTCGAGAAAGAGTCGTATTTCCAACAACAAAGTAACGGTGGCGGTGGCGTTGCTGCAGACGAAGACGCCGTCTGTTGCATTTGCATGGACGGAGAATGTCAGAACAGTAATGCAATCCTGTTTTGTGATATGTGTAATCTTGCTGTTCATCAAGATTGTTACGGTGTACCGTATATACCTGAAGGACAATGGTTATGTAGAAGATGTCTACAGAGTCCATCTAGAGCTGTAGATTGTGTCCTCTGTCCGAACAGAGGTGGTGCTTTCAAACAGACTGATCGTCCTGCGACATGGGCTCATGTAGTATGCGCTCTATGGATACCAGAAATTAGATTCGCTAACACTGTATTTTTGGAACCCATCGACAGTATAGAGAGTATACCACCAGCTCGTTGGAAGCTAATGTGCTGCGTTTGTAAGCGGAAAGGAGCTGGCGCATGTATTCAGTGTCACAAGAGCAACTGTTATGCTGCTTTCCATGTGACTTGTGCTCAGCAAGCTGGTTTATGTATGCGCATGAGAACGATGCAGCCTGCTAATGGTGAACCAATATTGGTGCAAAAAACAGCTTACTGCGAAGCACATACACCTCTTGATTATAAGCCTTCAACAAATCCTGTGGATGCGCGTAGGAGAGCGATAGCTAACAAGAAAAGTTCATCAGCGCCTGTTATTTCTATTCCTACCATACCACCTGAGAGAATTAGAGAAATTGCTAGGTAATAAAATTATCGTTTTTATTTATATGTGATAATGATATGATAAATTATAAGTTTGAACACATTCTATGTAAAGCAAAGTTTGAATGAATTGTTAGATTTATACATTACTTTGTTTTCATCAGTCTAGCGGAAGGAATACCAAAAAGAAGTCAATTGATACAACGTCTCATTGCCTATTGGACATTGAAGAGACAATACAGAAACGGTGTCCCACTTCTTAGAAGATTGCAAAGTTCCCATCCGCAATCTAGACCACCTCCACTCGGAGAACACCCCTCTTCACCGACACACGATAGTGAAGCGCGAGGGGAGATGTATCGTCAACTTAAATATTGGCAGTGTCTGCGTCAAGATTTAGAACGTGCACGATTGCTATGTGAATTAGTACGGAAGCGTGAAAAATTAAAAAAAGAACTATTCAAAGTGTTAGTATACTCGCAACACGTTTTAAATGATATAAACATCCTATTCAAAACGTGCTTACAAAGATGTTAACGTATTTTTTTGTCATTTCTGTTTTACATTCAATGAATAATAGATTGAATGACAAAAAAGCATACTAACATCTTTAGAAACATGTTCTGAATACAAGTCATCGTATTATGAAAGTAGCATCAAATTTTTTAAAAGATTTAACTAATAAAATAGAATAATATAAAACTATTATTCTACTTTAGAGAACTTTAAATTCTCTAAATAATTTTTTTATAATGTCAATTTATACACATAAAATATTTTTGAAAAATGTTAATTTTGAGAAAAATTGATTGCAGAAAGGAAAAGTGTCTATGGCTTCAGTTGCGACCATTGGAAAGTGTTTTACGTAGTTTGTTAGAAGCTATAAAAGCAAAAGATACAAATGATATATTTGGGCAACCAGTTAATATCAAAGAAGTTCCAGATTATCTTGAAATAGTATCACATCCTATGGATCTCTCTACTATGCAGGTAATTATTTTACATTATGCTTGTCTTTATATATTTATACATGTTAAGGCTCTTGACGCCTCAGCTGAGAACTTCGCGTTGACGGTAGCGACGTACCGTCGCGGACAAAATTAGAACTAATAGTCGTGAAATGTGACAGGTTTACAATGAAACTTTGTCTCGCATGTTATTTCATTATTATGTATTTCATTGTGAAAATGTGACTTGTCTGGTATTTATCAAATTCGTAAAAATGGATCGCAAGTAAAATTTCCTTGAATTTTATACATAAAAGCATATTTTTCACTCCTTTCAACAGCTGTCCGTGTGTTTTCCTGTCTGAATAGGCTTCACTTTACGTGCATTTTACAACTATTTACTGACTGTTCGGCGGAAAAAGGATAGTCAAAGCCCATTTTTACAAGTATTTTAAAACGATCTTATTTTGTTTTATCCAAATTCTTTTTATTTACAAATACCACGGTGAAAATTTTTACGTGTCATTTCACATTTATGACGTCATGACTTTAATATGACCGCAGCGAGTAGAAAGGAGCCTTAAAACAAGCCTGCTCAAAACCCAACTCGCGAGTTAAAGCGTTTCCACCTCTCTGTCGTCTCGATAGAGCGAGACAGACAGGTGGAAAAAAAAAAGAATTGACTTTAAAGCTTCGAATTCAGGCAAAGATGATTGTGTCTATCTTTTTTTGTCTGTGTTAAAATATAGAGGAAGATTACCGAAATTGCATCACTTCATCTAAAAATTCAATGTACAGTTCGCTGTACAGTTTCTATAGGATTATTTGAGAACTATATATTACTGCCATAATATTTTATTTTATTACATTCAAGACGCTAGGCACAGGAATTTTGTTATTTTCGTTCATAGAAAAATCGCGATGTTATAGCTTTTTTGAAATATATTCTGAATTGCGGAAAAGATAGGATAAGGGCCTAGATTTTAATAATTTGTAGTAATTACAATACTGTTAAAATTAAATTAATAAGGTTTAAATTTTCTTTTTACTTTTGTTTGTAGATTAGATAAACAAAGTTTTATGAAATGCCCTATAATCTCCTCCACCAAATCGCACCATGATATTGCTTAAATCGCGCAATTTGGCTTATTGTGATATAAATAATTTATTTTTGCAACAAACAGGAAATAGACAAAAGAGAATTCAAAAAGTGTCCAGAATCTATAACTTGTGCCTTAAAGAATATAAAGACTAAAAATAAGATTAAATGTCATAGAAAAGAAATAAGGTATTTTCATAAAAAAAAACATTTTGCGATAATATTGGAATGAAGTTTTACATGTGAGCTAGTGTAGACTTCATGAACAGTAGAGAATTGCGATTTGGCAATTTATGATGCGATTTAGAAGACCTGTTTCCTAAATCATACCAGTTACAGAGTTTATCAAAATTCCTTATTTTAAAAAATTAATGCAAAAAATTATGAAAAAATTATATTAAGAAAGGAAAAGTATTGTACTTTATTATAATGTAAAGAACTTGAAAATATTCTTCATAATTTGTGAATTATAAACCTTCGTAAAAAAATGATACGATTCCGACCTTCCTCTATTTCGCGAATTATCTGATCAAATTATAAATCATAACTATATATTTTTTTATTACAGGCAAAATTAGAAAAACAAGAATATGAATCCATCGCGTCTTTTGAAGCTGATTTCAATTTAATGGTCAGCAATTGTCTGGCATATAATCGCAAAGATACTATGTTTTATCGAGTAGGAATGAAAATGAAAGAACAAGGAGGAGCCTTAATAGATCAAATTCGCAAAGATTACCCTGATCTCGAACCGATCTCTGAATCTGAGCAAGGGGGCTCTAAATCTAGAAAGAGAGAAAGATCAAATCGTAATCGCGTAGAAACGGAATCGCAGTCTAGTGAAAAAGAGGTTGGCGGAGGTGGTGTGAATAGAAGAACAGCGGTGTTATTCACTCGCAAAGCTAGAGCGCGTAATGCTAAAAGTAGCCAAATGTTTCTTCCAGAGGATGATAAAAAGAAACAAAGTGATAGTTTTAAAGTATATAGGTAATCATGACAATACGATGTAATCCCGGTGCAATTAGTTTCACGCAATATATAAATGCATAAATGTTTATAACAAATCTATGTACTTATAAAAGATTTATAATGTAATTAAACAAAATAAGAATATACATTAAGAATAACGTTTCTTTGGCTTATAATTGATACAATAATATTCAAATGTTTATGATACAAAAAGTTGCGTACACAACCAATATTTCTAGGAGTGGGACAATGGATAGTGACGCGGGTGAAGGAGAGAGCCAATCGTCGAGCTGTAGTAGTTGTCCCACGAGTAGATCCACTACTCCTGGTGCAGAAGAGGAAAAGCAACGACAAGAAATTGTTGATACAAAAAAAGAAAACGAGATCAAGCAAACGAGCGCTGGTAGCGGCTTAGAAGCTTTACAGCTTGTATGGGCTAAATGTCGCGGATATCCGTGGTATCCAGCTCTGATCATTGATCCTAATACACCTCGAGGAACTATACATAAAGGGGTACCAATCCCAGCACCGCCTGATGATGTTCTGGCGCTTGGAGACAATTACAAAGATCCAGTGTTTCTTGTGCTTTTCTTTGATACAAAGCGCACATGGTAAGGACCATCACATATATAAAAATTTTAATCTTAACTGTAAGGCCATAAAGCAAATCGATTAAAATTGCGGTTTTATGTTCTAGAACTAACTGTGATTGATTGATTATTTGACAGTTTTATGATTACGACTAAAATTTTTGTGTGTGACCTTGATAATTTTTACTTTTTAATGAAGGAACACACATGCTTGGTCATTGATATATTTAATATACTTTTTTAATAAGAGTTAAAAGATGAATAAAATAAATTGTTAATTGTGTCGATTAAAAAATATCTGTTAAAAAATAAAAAAATTGAAAACAAAGATAGAATACATAGATCACAATTTTCAATAAAAAATATTACTTCATTTATTATGCACACATATAAATGTTTATATATGCTTATATATGTATTTGTATGTACATGTATAAGTTTAATACATAAAATATTTATGATACAAATAAAATTAACAGCATAATTTCAAAGCAAGAAGATACACAGATTCTGCTGCAATTTTACAAAATATTTTTCAATTTTATAAAAATAAAACAATTTACGAATAAAAATATTCAATTTAATATTTTTCAGGCAATGGTTGCCAGGTGAAAAATTAGAAAAACTTGGAGTATCGCAGGAAGTGGACGAAGCAAAATTAATCGAATCGCGTAAACCTACGGACAGAAAAGCCGTAAAGAAAGCTTATCAAGAAGCTTTACATTATCGCAAACAAACACATAACGTGTTAGATAATACGTCCACTGGATAAATGTAAATACAATATTAAAAAAGTAGGATAAAATATGTAATTTGTAAACCTTCGTAATTAATTATATAATATATAAAGTATATAGAATTATAAACAAGTAGGTATTTATATAAAATATATAATCTAAAAGACTTGAATAATTGGAATCAAGGATTAAATATCGAAATACTACTTAATATTAATATATAACCAAAAGAAAAATTAATATATTATAATTATAGAGAAGACTAGGATTTGTTGGCATCACAGTTTTTACAATTTTGGTATTCGACATTTTAAACAAATAATTATGATTATCAAAATAGAATTTTACAGGGAAATGAGAGTAAACACGCAGTAATTGATGCTCAATAAAATTTTGAATAAAAGGAATTTATTGCGCATCAATTACTGCGCGTTTACTCTCATTAGCCCTGTAAAATTCTATTTTTGACAATTTCGAGAGTCTAACATTTTTATTAATTATGATTATACCAACATGATAAAGAGAGAACCTTTCTCTACATTTTCATACCAGGAACGATTCTGTATATCATATAGCTTTATATTAAGTAAACTCTGTAAAATACGAACATGCATTTGTAGCAAACTTATCCGATATCAAAGGAAATTAGTATAAGTATATCACGGTGTAAATTATCTATGACAAACTCCATATTAAATTAGTGAAAACGTAATAAAAATAAAAAACAGATATGTACTTTTTGTAAAGATTATATCTTAAGTTATTTTGATGATTGAATAGCAAAATACTGTTACAGAAAAACAAATTAAACTATTTTAAATGTGTCACTTATTTCAATATAGAATATTAAATATAAAACGTTTTGTTAAAGTTGTAATTGAATGTTCACACATTTTTCACCTGTATATAAGCTCATCTTACATATTAGTATCAACCCTACATACATTGATTTAAATTATTTTATTATAACAAATTACTTATTTTAAGTAATATATTATATGATATGTTATTTTGAGTAAGAGAAACTTTTCCTTTAACTAATAGCATATGTGACTTCAATTTATTCTGAAAAACATTAATATGAAATTTTGAAACGCTGAGAAACTTTTTTATCTCTTGAATTATATTTTTCTCTTTCTTTATTGTAATACTGGTTTAATTTAAATCAAATTTTAAGAATACCATAGTACTTGTTATAAAAGAAACAATTTGCAATAATTTTTCCATTATTTCTTCCATCATTAGTACATAAATTGCCAACAATTCCCGGTCTCCTCTACCGATATTTTACAATTGTTTTATTTAGAATTAAAAATGACATTTATATAAAACAAAATCGAAAAAGGCCAGTATACAATTATAGTAAGGTCTTAGTGCTGAAAGTGTTTTTTGTGTAATTTTACATATAATTTCTAATTCTTTCGAACTGTATATCATTACTTTCAATTTTTAACACAGCTCTTGAATTAGAGAAGTAATCACAGAATTAAATTGACAATCAATTTAATATTACTGATACTAATTAGCATCTCTGACATTTATAATTTAACTTGTGAAAAGTCTCTTTTATATTTCTAGCATATTTATATATATTTTGTTATAACGAACCTATGTAAAATAAATCAATTATGTAGAAAAATATAAATTTTATTAATCCAGAAAAATTCAGTGTTGACAGATATATTTTAAAACCTTGGTTAGTCGCGCTTAGTCTCTAGAGGGATTCTGTAACTTTGAACGACAGTTAGGTATCGTTACGGTTGTCATTACGTAGGTTTTTTACCATATATAATATCTGCGCAACAATAATATGATTAAAAAAAGATTTTGTTCATAAAATACAAGAATTTTATTCATAAAATATAAAGTTGATCACATTTAATGGCATAGATAACAATTGATTATTAATTTACAAAAATTTATAAACTCAAGAACTTATTAATTTTAATTACAAACTTTTTAAAGTCTGTATCAGTACAATTGTTTTTATTTTTCATCTTGTTTACCATCCCGTTTTGAAACATATTCAGCAAGTTCTTTAGCATACATGTCAAGTCTTTGTGTCATCTAAAAAATTCATAAGAAACAGAATAAACAAAGTAAAAAGTAGTACACATATAAATATATATTTCTTAATGAGAGAGATTGAAGGTAATGAAGAATTGATAATATTTGATATGCTTATCGATATCAATAAAATATTCAATTTTTTTCAAATTCTTTTTTTTATTTTCATTAATTCATTTTCAAATTAATTAACGTATAAATTTTGATAATGTACATGAACCAATTCCGTTCATTAAAAAACAGAGAGAGAGAGAATTATTATTATTATTAAATATTTTCTTTAAACATAAGTTAATGTATTAACAAACTTATATCATAGTGTTACTTATAATTTAACATAGAATGAATAATAAGAACACAATATACTTACTCTAAATCCCCATATATCTTTCGTTTGTCGACACATATTGAGGTCTAATTCTCCAACGAGCAGTCCGTCTTTGTGCCGACATAGGCTTGGAGTTCGTGAGCCATCGGGGGCGGTAATATAACTAGAGCCGTAGAAGAATCCAAAGTCGTGGTGCGCTGGATTTCCATCACCAGAGGTAAATTCATTTTTGAAAAGCTCAGTTCCTACGCGATTGATAGCGCAAGTGTAATAATTATTCGCTATTGCGGCGCATCTTGCCTCGATTGGCCATAAATGCTCCGATAATCCCTGAACAGTAGCGGATGGATTAAAAACGATCTGAAAAATATAAAGAAGATATGAGAAACTTCAGATAAGATATATTGTGAAATTATAAAAATAGCGTTGCACGCTAAATTTGTGATACCCTATAATTTAGAGACAATGAAAATGAGAAAGAATAGAAAGAAGAATTAATATAATAAATAGGAAAAGCGATATATAAAGGTAACGGAAGGATAGTAAAATTTTAAGGACAAAGTATAATAGAAGATATAAAGTATAAAAGATAGGGAACACTTAGATATTTGAGGAAGGAAAATATGAAAAAAGTAAGTAAAAGAAATGAAACATTGGAAAAATTACGGTATAGAAATGTGAAATAAAACTACTGGTTGGAGAAGAGGCATTGGAATTGCATTTTCTGTGATGAGGACAAAGATTATATAGAACACTATGTGAGGGAATATAAAGAACAAAAATAAATGAAATTAGACCGACATCAGTTTTTTCATCTTTATTATAAAACAAAAAATTGGTTTGTAGAACTAAGAAATTAAGAAAGAATTACAAATAGAATATGAAAGGATTTAGACAAAATTAAAGATAAGGTATTAAGAAAACTATAAAAAAGAAAAAAAATTAAAAAGGAGAAAAAAGGTAAGAAAAGGTACAGATAAAAAGAAATAAGAAAGAGATAAGGTAGAGTGAGATGTGAGTGATAGTCAGGATAAGTATTTAATATGTGTAATATGGAGAGGTAAATGCAGAATAAGGTATATTAGTTTGGAGAAGAATAGAGATAAAAAATTTGCAAAAAGAATGCAAATATAGAGGTATAAATGGAAATGTAAAGTACAATTTAAAAATATATAATAATTTAGAAATGTATAGATATAGAAAATAGAGCACTAGATTTAAAAGAATGGATAAATGAGAATAGAAAACTTTGTAAACCAAGTCATCTTCATGGCTTTTTTCGTTATTCGCTGAAGAGAATAAATTATTATTCATATATATGATCTGTAACTTACCTCCGCTCCATTTAAGCCGAACATCAACCAGTTCAATGGATGATGACGTCCGTAACATATATTAATCGCGATACGTCCAAACGAAGTGTCGAATACCGGGTGCCCCGTATTGCCTTCCATGTAATAGGTAGATTCGTTAAAATCTCCGATACGGGGAATATGATTCTTCCTATGTTTTCCGAGAACTATACCATCCGTGTTGATCACAACGCAAGTGTTCCAGATGGTATCGCCGTCAGAAGAATCTCTTTCCAAAATCGGCGATATTATTACCATGTTGTATTTTTTGGCGAGACTAGATAGGAACACGGTCGTGGGTCCAGTCTCGGCATCCTCTGCAAACTCGCACCATGGATACTTTTCCCTCGTACAAAAAGCGAATGGCATAGCTGCAGTAAGCATACAAATTGATTATTACGCAAATTCACATGAGGTGCAGGTAATAAAACTATTATAATATTCAGTGTGTTGCATTTAAATAACTTAAAATTATAGATATCTATATAAAGATAGATAAATCTAGATAAAGATAAATTACATGTAAATGTAACTTAGATATGATAAAAATCATTTTATTGTAAATTTACCTAAATAAAAGATAAAATTTTATATATCTAAATAATATCTAGATAATTTTAATATCTCTTCTACATATCGGTATCAAGTAAAACAATTTAGGATATAAAAACAATATATTCAACATTTTATTTATAAATCTTTATTTCTATTTAAAACCGAGTTCTTCAGATAATTTAATCAGACAAAAAAATGTTTCTTTTTTTTATTTGGATCAATACACAAAATAAAATAAAAATCAAAGTTAAAAAAATATAAAAAGAATATATAACTCATATTATGACTGACAAAGTTCCTTGTTAAAAGTTTTCGAATCACCTAGTTTTGAGACAATTTATACATTATGCTATTTTCTGATGCAAGCTGTTGTTATCATATAAAAAAATTCTTTTATTAAAATAAACGTGAAGTTTGAAACTAGTACAATATTTCATACTTTGTTTACATTAACTTGGATAATTTGAAAAAGATAATATTTAATAACACTTCTATTTTCTATAATAAGATAAAGATAGAGATAATATAGTCATTTCTTCATCTAGATTATTTTATATAGATAACGACTCATAATATTGTATATAGGATTATTCAAAATAATTTCGAGATTTCATAAACTTTCGTCTGTAGTGCATTTAACTAATTTAATATACAATTCATGGCTGCGTTCCAAAACCGTACTAAATAAAATCGATTACGTAAGTCACAGTTAAGTTTCAAGTTTTGGAATGCATCCCTGGTGGCTAACAAAATAGCGAAACTTTTGAAGTTTTTCAAACTTTACGTCATGCAGTAGTTTGTAGTTTACGTGTTTACAAAATGGCGTCGTATAACGATAAAGAGAAAGATTTTTGTGTTCTCCAATTTCAACAAAATCAGCCCGTTACCATTATTCAACAAGACTTTCGCACGGAATTTGGAAAAGATCCGTCCTCTAATGATTCTATTCGCACGTGGTATGCAGAATTTAATGAAAGAGAATGTAATGAGACGGAAGACAAAATAGAAAGCACAGCTCCCCCCAATCGAAGACATTCGACTAATTCAGAAGATTGGTTGCTTAACATCTTGAGCATACGTAAGTTATTGAATGGTGTAAAGTTTAAAGATGTTTTGGCTATGCAATACAACTAAATCGAAATTTATAAACTACAGGCTTTTTAGGTTTATTCTTTTTTTCCCTCATCAACGACAAAAAATAGTGTCATGGATATCCGAATTTTGGCCTTGAAATCAGCAGCAAAGAACAAAACAATGAATAATTTGACTTAAGAATAGCTTATGTAAAATGATAATATTTTGCTGCAGTTTTAGGTAAAAAAAACTTGAGTAAGTTAATCCAAATAAACTTTTGCACTTTTATATACTTTTTGCACAATTTATTAGATTTTTATTAGTATATGTAAAAAAATTGATTTAATTCGTAAAGCTAGTTTTTTTTTATCAAATTTGTAAATAAGTGCTACAAACGCGATTTTACATAAGAATCAGAGCAAATAAAAAATTAACTTCTAAACCAATAAAAAAAATTATGTTCAAATTTTATACAAATAATCAAATATAATAATGGAACAATTTAGATTTTTTATATTTTTAGTAATGCTTTGAAATGTGACGTCCTTAAAACAAAACTTTAAAACTCGTATTCAGAACGCGTTTATAAAAAATAAGACGAAAGATGTGCTTTTTTGTCTCATTTTATCCTTGTTTTATATAATGATATAATTGTATGCACGACAGACAAAACATTCCTGAAATCCCGACAATCATTTTAAATAATCCTGTATAATTGTGTAAATTGTACATAATTAATGGATTGCACTTACTCCATGCTTCTTGAAGACATAAAATGTTAACTTGATATTGAGCTGCTTGCACAATATATGATTTAATTTTGTTATGTACTGCATCTCGTTGATTTTGAATAGGTTCCGTTGTTCCTGCTACTATGCTATGCTGTATCAGTCCAACACGAACTAGACGTGGAGGACGAAGCTCTTCATTGATTTGACTAGTCACCTGCCATCCACTTATTTGAAAATGTTCATCTTCCCATGCTATATCTAATGGTCTGAAGAATAACATGAAAAAAATAAGAATAATGCATCCATTGTTTAAGGGAGCACATCATCTACATGGGTCAAAACAAGGTCTTAACTTTGCATTATTTTAAAAAATCGTATATCAAGCACTAGTTTTTAATTTAAAAAAAAGTATGTAAAATTGCAAGTTAATTGATCGAGCCGTCTTCAAAATATAATGGTTATGCGTTTTTGAACATATGATTTAGGAAAACTTGAATAGAGTGACGTAATATTACTTTATATGTTATTATTTAGATTACTTTTTAATAAAATTTAAATGTCAAATATAGAAAATTGTGATCTTTACAATGGAATAAACGCAACTTTAATTCCTTCCGTTTTTCCACAAAACATTTGCAAAGTTAGATTCTCGTTTTGTCCCATCTAAATGTATATGATCCTAATGTCTAGATGTATTTGTACAATTAAATAGAATTTATAATATAAATTTAATTCTCATTACATTACATACATTAATTTAATTCTTTTTACA
>QKQZ01025152.1:0-14104 GCA_003595255.1 Solenopsis fugax
TTTCAATGAAACAAATTTCAGTCAAATAAATAGGAATACTGAATCTAAAGAAACCTTTTTCTCCGTAGAATTTAATAAACACTTGTTTGAATTCTTGCAATGAATATATTTACTAAATGTAAATAAATATTTGTTTAATACAAGAAGCACTAATATAATTTAACTATCATTTTTTTTATTGAATAAATATTTATGTATTGTAAGTATTTCATTACAAGTATTCATATTAATTTTTTCTCAGTGCATCGTTTAAATTCTCGTATCAATTTCTCTAAAATTAGGTATGCTTTCGTAACGTTCTGTGTACATTTTCTGTACAGTCGCTCGATTATCGCGGGCACATCGGATTGTAATGAACGTTTCGTCGCCTGCAAAAGAAGGTTTTTTGTACTCTGTACGAAAGGCACGCGTGATGTGCGTGTGGATAGCTTTTCCTTCGTTCATTCGCGGCGAAAGGACGAGTCTTGGCATGATCGCATGAGTGGAAAGGGAATTTACAGTTACGTGTCTTGCGCGAGTGCTCCGCAGCACTCTTCAACGTTCTTCGACGTCTTATCTATTCTGCCAAGTCTTCTTGTGCTTCTCGAGCGAACGCGACGTTGACGAAATAGTGGATAGACACTTGAATAAAATTTTCAGTCGCCTTCAGTCCTTCTTTGAAGAACGAGAAACAGTCTATTTATAGTCTCGAATCAGAATCGTGAAATGTGAAGCGGCACGGATTATTTACATAATAATAAATATTTCTATACAAACTCTGATGTTCTGATTAAGGTCAATGTATATATTTTGATCATCGTTCTATGAAAATTGATGCGTGATTCGCAATTAAGTTTCAACAAAGAGAATTACTCCAACGAATTTTCGTATCAATGCCCCTTTGTTCATCTTTATCTCTTAAAAATTCAGAAGGATGCAAGTGCATCTCCTTCCATCTCGCCCGATGAAAGCGTGTCCTTGGCTTTTATGGGCAAGTTCCTCGCAAAGATCACATGCTTTCACAAATTGAAATTCTCAGACAGGGCTTGCCTTGTACATACAAGACCGACGACGACGACGGTTAAAGAGCGCACGTGGGAAAACGCGATTTTTAAGTCCGCGGCTTTACGATGGGCGAGGAGGCCGATCGTAATCGAGCGGAATATCGTCCCATCGATCGCATCAAACGATAGAGCGCGATACAATGTGGCCGAGGAGTGAAGGGGTAATTTTATTCGCTTCGTCGAACGAACGCCGGGTGAAAGGCGGGTAGTACACGCCGATATCCGCGAAATATTATTTTCGCGTTCCGTTCCATGAGTTTTTCGCGAAACGTTCCACCTCGGGCGGATTCCTCGCGCGCGCTCCCTCTTCTCGCATCAGCGATGCCAATGACGCGAGCGACAGAGGTTGCGGAGTTTGCATCGCGATAATTGCGTACGACAAATGGAGAACGAGGCCGTACGAATTATGTTAATTATTGTGCAGCCGAATTGTTCTTTTCGCGGCTGTGTTACGTAATACACGGTTGATTGCAATTCTACCTTCTACAGTTATTTCAATAAAAAAAAATGTTAAATAGGACAATTATTTTTAAATTTTTAATCTCTTCTCGATGACTTCATTTAATATGCATTGCCCAAAAATTGAAACAATATTTTAATTTTAATAATAATCTCAAACTGATCGACTCCATAAGGTAAAAAGCAGAGAATAAAGTTATATGAACTAATCATGTGCTCCGATACTGGAATTATAAAAAATTTAGAAAAAAAGATTGACGAGAGTGAAGTCATAATCAGGTTCAATTAACATATTTTTTCTTATACACTGAAAAAAAGTCTGGTTATAACTACCAAATGTATAGTGAAATAGTATCAATTAAATATTTTGTCAATATAACCAAAAATAATTTTATTTTACTAAATGTTTAATAAATATTATCAAATCTGGTATAAGTTACTAAATATTTAGAAAAGTACAATTATTTTTGGTTACCACTGACCAAATATTTAATTGATACTATTTCACTATACATTTGGTAGTTATAACTAGTCTTTTTTTTCAGTGTATTAAAAAATTCCACAAAATTTTTTAACTGTGTGATCATGCATCGTATACACACACATAAAGGACCATAATACTTTTACGCAAAATTGTACAATGATTTTAAAGATTGATGCACGTTTTGTAATATTTCGCAAGATTTCGCGAGACATCTCGTATTCGCACTTTGTACTTCGTGCCTTTGCTCGGACACGAACGTTACTCTACGAACGACGAGCATCATTACGCTAATATTTCATAGCATCGTATAGTACAAGCGCTATGCTTTAGTGACACGCTCGATAGGCTCGTATGCACATTTCATGCACGGCTCATTCGCGCGCGAGAAACGAAAAATGAATGAGGACGATAACTCCAGAAGGAGGTTAATAGCCCCTCTTACGAGTTTTGAGATCGTGGGAAGCAAGAGACGATTACAATAATAATGATAAGTAAAATAAATATGGTATTTAATTAAATCGTTTATAATAATATCTTTGCAGTATCAGATAAATTGTGCAAAAAGATGCTAAACACCAGCAATTAAAATTTAAAGATTGAAGACCAAAATTGAAGCTCTTAAGAATTAATTATTTTAATTTTCCTTTTTCTGTTTTTCTTCTAAATTAATTTTATTTTTAACACAACTTCGCGAATTGTAAATTGATTCTATTTCTCGATAATTGTTTTTTTATGAATTGTAAGGAAATTTAATTAAAATTAATACCAGATATCTTTATAAAGATGCAATAGATTTCAGGATGAATTCATTTAATTTATGATTCGGAAGGAATAGTCCACTCGTAATAATTATGTTCTTTCGAAAACCTTGAAAGTGACGACTCTTGAGAAATCGACCGCGGAGGCTGTCTTTAGACCGCAGATGTTGAGAAATCGACGTTAGAAGTGGTTTTTTTTTTTCAAGTGTGTACAACTGTGAAGAGATTAGAGGATTATTATTTTCTCACGGCCAACACCGATTAGCTAAAATTGTAGCAATTTATTTTTCTTGCCATTTAAACTATAGATAACATTGGAAGATAACCAAGAGTAATTCGATACTATTTCAAATATCGTCGGTGCAATACAAAATAAAAAATCTACCGACGATGGTTAAAATAAAGTCAAACTATAATTTCAATGTACACACATAGATGCGCGAAAAACAAATTTCTCTTTTATTTATTTATTTTCCATTATTTACTAGTTTCATCCCATTATTTTCTATTGCGTAATGTATGTACATTTTTCTATTTGTATATGTGTGTGTCACGTTCTAAAAATTAAACTCTTCATATCGACTCGTAAGATAATTTTCCTCTAGACGAGAGACGCCTACGACTTTACGTACGGTATTTACACGGTCGTTCCTAACGTTGAGCATAAAGAGATGGGGAATTCTAACGTCTTTCATGAAACGCGGAGGCGGCAGATAATGCTGTGCACACATATCCCGGTACTTATCAAAGCGCAAGGTCCTCTCGTCGGTTCTTTATCATCTTATCTCGCCCGGGAAACTGGAAAATGGTCCTATCTACCACACCAGAATCACACACGCTCGTTCGAGCTATCGAAACAATGGACAAGGAAACGTTACGTA
Organism: Solenopsis fugax; assembly: GCA_003595255.1. NCBI lineage: Eukaryota > Metazoa > Arthropoda > Insecta > Hymenoptera > Formicidae > Solenopsis > Solenopsis fugax. The sequence continues at coordinate 3,626 of QKQZ01025152.1, forward strand.
CGTTCCTCACGATTAGAAATATGACGCGTGTCTTGACATGCCATAAAAACATCAAATACAAGAAGATAAAAGAGCCCGAAATAAGTACAGAGAAAACAACACGATGGCTGTTTATTACTTATAAAAGGTGTCGCACCTCTATCGGTTAAATTTCGTCATGTTAGATTTTTCGGAATATGTGATTAAGCTTTCATTGACGAAAGATTTCAAGAAATCTTATATCGCGTATTGTAGACACATATTTATATCCTCTCTCTTTCAAAATTATTAAATTTAACAAGCCTCCTCTACTTTGCATCATTTCTATATTTAGTCAGTCCATCGCGCTTTATTTTCGCGTCCACCGTTTTTTATTTTTCTATTAAATATAGATCTCTCGCGGGCGATTTGTGGGGCGATCTATCGATCGCTTATGCGTTGAGGGTTTTCTTTTTTTTTAACGTCGATCGCGCACGGGCCGCTCTCGCTCGAGCGGAACACGAGTAGCCGCGAGTACGAGAGAGCGAACCGCTCACCGAGAACCAAGTTGAGTCGCTTTCCCGCTTCTGTCGAAGCTCGAGTCAAGATGCCATTTTCAGGGAAGGTCGATTTTGAGAAAAGGGCCTCTTGCCTAAAAAGGAAAGGCATCTTGACAATAGGTCAAAATTTGACCTGCTCCGCATTCTTAGACGACCGTTAAGCGTTTGAGAAAAGTTCAAACGAAAATCTTTTTTCTCTCGCGGGAAAACGAATATATAATTCCGGGCAATATTAATAAATTATTTATATTTTTTTTCGCATGAATTGGTTGTAATAATAAAATTATTATATACGCACGAACATCCAGTGTCAGCTCGTATTGGCATTATTTCGTTATATTTCTAATAAAATAATTTATGGTTTTCGCACACATACCCACACACATATAATAATCACTGTGTTTAATACAGTTTTTTTATTGCTAAATGGCATATATTAAAATATAAAAATATCGATATTATTAAAATTTATGCAGAATGCAATTAATCGTTGAGTAAGGCGTTCATTTTAATATCGAGAATAAATACGAAGATGGAGACTTTTCATTGTAGAGTTTGAAAAAGACATACTTTTAAACGTAATTATATGAAATGCCGACTAGCGAAGAACGAGAGAATATCATCGTCGCGTCGTCGGTTGGAAATGGCGAGTCAGCGTCGGCGGTACAACTGTAATGCGAGAGTTTGTGCCTCGTAACGAAGTGCACTTGGTTACGCAGGTAACTGGAATTGTGTGTTTGTGTGTGTATGCGCGCACGGTGAAAGAGGGATTACTCATTCGAGGCTTGTGCGAGCCGATATCGGAACGATCGCTACTCGGTCTTTCCAACCGGAGCCGGCTGCTTTGCCACAATTGAGGTCGATTAAGCACGCGGCTGCCGAGGAAGACGCGCGCGTTTCTCTCTCGACTTCGAAGTTGTGGCGAGCCGCGCTTGTTAAAGGACGACCGAGCAGCAGCCAATGGTAGTCGTGAAACAAAACTTGACAAAAATGCCGATTTTTAGCTTAAAGCCCATTCTACAATAAGCTATTAGTTGGTATCATAAGTCGTAAGCCGTAAGAATTGATCACAGTCGAACATTCTCTTCACATTCGACTTGGCTCAATTCTTATGGCTTATAACTTATGACATCGACTAATAGTTTATTGTAGACTGCCTCTAAAGTCGTAATCAGATTAGACGTTGAGATTGAGATTGGATTGAAATTTAACCAATCCGAAGAAAGAAAACTAACTTCAATTTTAGTTAACATTGCTTTAATTGGTCAAACTCCAATTCAATCGCAATCTCAACCTCTAGTCTGATTACGGCTTAAAATTTCCCCTTACCTCACTACTTCCCGCGCAATCCAATTGCTGATTGACATTTGGACTGCGTGCAGGTTGGAGAATAGCGCCAGCTGGGAATCGGCCAAAATGTGCATTTTTTTGCCGAATCCTCGTAGAACGTTGTAGAACGTGAAGTTGCATCTAGATCGAACGGATTCGTTTCAATGAACGTAGGGGCCCTTAAAAAAAAAAGAACTGATAAAGTGTTTCAATAAAACGATTACTATATCGATAACTGATGATTACTACTTAGTTACTGATACAGTAATCAGTTTATGAAACATTTATCAGTTCTATTTTTCAAGGGCGAGAACACCTTTCTCTGTTTTCGATTCATGAAAAAAAACTCTTTACGCTTGTTTACGTACTCGCGATCTTTTGTTCTTAACCTGATTGTCTCTTTACCGGCTCCATCTTAAAGCTGGATCCAGCTGAAGTTTTGTTCGCGTCGCATACTTCAACGTGCTCCAATGCATTTGCGTCAAACGTATTGGAGTACGTTGGAGCATATGACACGAACAAACCGATTGGGTTTTTCCGGCGAATTCAGTTTCCGGTTTTTCGGGGATTCGTGCCTCGTTACGTTTCGATCGCGGCGCGCGTGAGCGTCGAAAATCATCTCGATCTCGCGAAATCCTACCGATCTCGCGAGGACCTCGGTGCGTAGCCTCGAACGCGATTCTCCCAAATGCAACCTCCCCCTCGATAACAATTGAAAGAGATCACGAGACATGCGCGTCACTCGACTACGTTGGGGGCAATTAGGTTATCGTAGCTTAGGTAATCATTTCATTCGTAATTTTCCACGTCTCCACATCTCCGAATCCGATGTGCCGGATTCAATATCGATCTTCGCACGCTCGTTTCCGCGCGGCCGATTTCGATCTCCTCGCGTAAACTACCGGTTACCGCACCGAGGAAGAACCACCTGGCCGCCGTTCCTCTTTCGCTTCTCGTCGCAGACAATACCTTCCGCTTGTTCCGTGGTCCCTCGATGAAATCGGTATTCCCGATGTCTGGTAGTAGCCTAGTAGTCGGCTTCGCCGCTGACGCCGCGACTAATCCTAACGCACTGGACTTTCCGATTCGGAGTTCGGACTTGTCGTCACCTGCGTGGCCTGCTGGGCCCTAAAAGCTGCGCACAGGAGCAACGCGCCGATTCGTGGTTGGTGGACGTGGTTGTGTGTGGACCGCCGCCACCGCCGTCGTTTGTCTTTTCTCCTGCGGGAGAGGCGGGCGGGATCGCCCTTTTTCTCGAGCGATCGATCGATCGATCGACCGTCGAAAATCTCGCTTCGCGACTTTTCCTCGATGAACGTGGGCGCGAAAGGGAAGAGGCACGAAAAAGCGTTTCTGGAGTAGTAGCGAGGGAGAAAAAATCGAGTCAGGGCGCTCCCCCGAGCGACGCGTCCCTCTTTTTCTCTCTCTCTCTCTCTCTCTCTCTCTTCCTTTCTCCTGTTCTACGAGACGCGAACGCGAACCCGAACTCGAACACAACGCGCTACACACTGACTGTGGGCCCGGAAAACGACTGACGCGAATGGTTGGAAGTGCTCGCTCGGGCCCCACCACTCCGCCATCTTGCTCCCAGACTCCGGGAGCTCGTGGTCGGGGCGAGAGAGAGAGAGAGGAAGGAGCACCAGGTGCGTATTATAGCGTATACGGCATTTTCCTGCCGAGACCGCGTGCCCTCGAATTTCCGTGTCGGTATATTTTCCTCTTCTTCTTCTTTTTTTGCTTTTCGGTTTTTTACGATAAATAATCAACGCACGATCTCTCCGATCGCACATCTCTTATTTTGCTCATAAGAGAGATTAGATCTTATACGAGACGTATGAGAATGATGAATTTTGTTTTAACACGAGTAATATGAAATAGACAAATGGAGGAGTAAACACTTTGCAGCGCGTGCTCTGCAACTGCAACTTTTGCACCTAAAGTATGAAAATGTTGAAACGTTTCTGACGACACGAGAATTTGCATGTCTTACGACGAGTGAGTTACGAAGTATAATACGCTAGCGCAAATCGCGGAAATACAGCTAGGCTCGCGCAGTAGCCGTTTCCTGCCGTTCCGAAGTAATCCGTCTCGTTGCGCTTCGTTCCCGCTCCGGAAAATTCAGCGACGCACGAATTAACTCGTCGCGCTGAAACACGCTCCACTCTTTGCATCCGGAAAGAAAAGATAAATATACGCATAAATAAAAATAAATCAACAATAAATTACTTGAGTTTGTACATGATACTTTTATCGTACAATATGAAGGATGATAAAATCATCGCGGGTACATGAAGCGTCTTATCTGAAATTCTCGTGACAGCGTATCTTCGACTTGTACAAGCTCTCTTTTCTCACAAAATTTTGGGGACCAGCTTCCAGCAAAAGTCCAGCACGGCGGCGGCGACTGCGTGCCAATAAAAAGGTACCGTTTTCGCGACGAGCGGTCGCGACGAGTTCAAGGACCAAGGGCCCACCGGCGCGACGAAGCCTCCCGGTGGAGTCCGCGATTCCTCGCGGACGCAATACACGCATCGTGTGAACTCACCTTTGCTTTCTCGACCTTTATCGTGTGTCTGCGACCACAGCATCTCGATTGGAGCGAGATGAGTAAATATTCTGTCCCCTTCTCCCCTTCTTTCTCCATCTTTCTTTCCTTTTTCCTTTCTCACTTTCAGCTGTTCTCTCTTTCTCTCTTTCTGTTTCTTCTTCTCTGTTGCTCCAGATGAGGCCCAAGGTTTTCAGCTCGGTGAATACGCGGTAACCATGCTGGGAACCTGTTCCCTCCTCCCCCTCTTCCCTCACCCTCAAGGGGGGTCGCTTCCAGCTCTTTAAAGGTTGCGTTTGTACGTTTCCTCCGGTCCTCCTCTCTTTCTTCCTGCATTTGTTATTATCGTTGTTATCGCGCTGCGCTACCATTAACGATGTAATCGCCATTAGATGCAATTAAGATTGCGCTACTGTTACTCGCTTCGCTAATGTCGTTGTCGTTTGAAGAAGACGTACGTTTTCTCGAGGCATCCGTCCGATTTAATGAGCCAGATGTGTGTTTCGTGTGATTATGACTTATGGTTTCATTTATTCCATTATTTTGTTTGTATTTGTTGAGGAAATATTTACTTTATCTGCAATATTTTTTAGGCACTCTTGTGCTCTTTCGCCGACAATAAGTAATTATCATCAAAATTGAAATGTCCACTCTACTCAAACTCCTTGATTAAAGATTCCCTCTTCCTATTGATCTCAATCTTAGGTGTCGACTCGCGTTGTCTGGAATTTCTAATAATTTCAAGTATCGCGTAACGTTCTAATTGTTGCTTAAAAACTAAGTAACAAAAGTCAAAGTTGCGATTGTTTTCTGACAGTTTAAGTAGCGATGCGATCTTAAACCTTGGTCTGAATTCCCTCAAAGGAAAGTTCAATTATGCGTGACCTTTGTAATAGTTTTGAAACTTCGAAGCCAAATATTTTTCTTAAAATCAAGTTTATAATACGAGCAGACGGAATAACATATTTGAAATACGTATTATGAACACTTTCAGCAATTGATCGTCGATATTACATATAATTGTATTAATTTAAAAATTAATTACAGCTGATCTTCTCAACTTCTTAATCCGTTTATTTCTGATCATACTACTTACTTACTCTAATATAAACAATATGTGAGATTATAAATTATATAAAGATTTAGTAGTTAATCCCGAAGGGTTTGATTGCTCACGCATTTTGTCGAGAAGCTTCAAGTGAGTAGGGAGATTTGCGATTGGCAACGAGGGCGAAGGACATCGTTATCAGTGCGTCCCATGAGCGAAGTCTATTCGATCTACACCTAATTGTCGGTTGTCCGCGTCGCGGTTAAGTTACACTCCTGTTAGCGACGTCGAATATCGAACTGTATGCGACGACGGCAACATTCATTACTTCTACGTCTCGCGGCAATTATTATTATTTCTAATGAGCGTGTGCCTCGCGGCCGGACGTCTCTCTGTTTCTTCACCTTTGCCCCTTATTCGTCTTTGTCGCTCTCGCCTTGTGACCTCTTTTTTTCTCCCAGCTACTTTGTCGATTTTCCAGATTTTTGAGAAAATTTTGGGAATTTTGCATTTATCTTTTTTGAATAAACTTGAAATTCTAGAAATTGCAATGCTTAGAATTTTTTACTTAATTTATGGAAACAGGTAACAAGTGATAGATTACTTAATTATTACAAGCTATTTTGATATTGGAAACAAATATAATCTAATCTCAACTATGTGAGATAATAGGAAAGAATTTCTTTCCACACGTCTGATAAATATCTGATGCATCCATTTTGAATTATTTATTTGATTGTTTTGAAGCAGGCCGTGTAAAATCGCCTTAAGATCTACCCTTTCTTTCTGCCGCAACCTCGGCGTATGAGGCTTGTGTATCTCGAAGAGAGAGAGAGAAAGAGAAGAAAAGACTCCGTGGAGAGTTCCACGGCTACCGAGTCAGGCGAGGGAAATTAATGAATGGCGGCGATCTCGTCGGCGTTAATAAGCGTGCACCTGGGAGCGGAAATCGTTGTACAAGGGGGAGGCCCTTTCCTGTCCTTTCTAGAACTTCGCGTTGCGAATCGAGGGACCGTACGAGAGATATCGTACAGCGCTGTTGAATCCGCGGTTTTCCGCTTTTCAGGCGAATCACGTAACGTCTCGACATCGTCCGCTAGACGCTCTTAATGAATGCTTTAAACCCTTTGAACTCTGTCGGACAACGACGCGACGACGCAAAGCAAGCCCTTTCCTCAGATCGGAGGCAATATCTCTCGTCTATGTGTATTTCAACTATCGCATATTACGGATGGAGTTTAATTGAAATAATAATTATAGCGTCTATTCGGGAACGTCTCCGTAGGAAATTTAAGTAATAAAGATACGATTAGAGAGACAATTATAGATAAGATAGTTTCAATGTCAATGTTTCCGGACATACAAGGGCGTGTGTTATCATAATTCTGAAAAGACAAGTTGAACGCTATTTGCGTAGATCTGGAAGAGAAACGAGCGTCGCGTGCCGTTATCGACGAGAAAAGCTGCGATATTCGCGGTTAATCACGCTTAATCGCTCGTCATTCCGTCTAATTGAGACTGTGGGGGGAAAATTGGAGATTTGGCCCTGACATCTATTATCACTCTGCCTTCTGCCGGTGCATAGCAGCCCGTGCTACGACTCTCCAAATGCAATATGATATCGCGTTGGCTGCGTTTGTAGGTGTGCTGGTGGACGAATGCGAATGTGTGCTAGCGTGTGTGTTATGCGCGGCTACGTACCCTCGAGCGAAGCCCAGCCTCGACGTTCGTCTTCCCACGAACCTTTTACTGTACGTACGAGTCTCGTTACTCGTTCCGGGATCAGGAAACACTCCCATTAAGGCCGTTTTACACGGTCACGCGAATAACTCCGACCGGCACACTGAAGCAGGGCACACCGATCGCGTGTGAACCACCTGTGTCCGGCTTTAAAAGGACATGTGATGCAATCGCGGGTGCGGTTGTGACGATATCGTGAAAAAATTCAAAATTCTTATCTTACGTAATTGTATTGTTTCTAAAAAACGCGAGCTTTACTTCTGCAACCAATCATAAATCCAACTGCAGTTTGTTCAAAGTTTATAATAGTATTTCTTAATAATACATAAATGAGATGTTGAATTAGTTTAGATTTCGTTTCAAGTGATTTATTCCTGTTTCTCATGAAATTCGAGGAATCGTTTAGCTTGGAAGTAGGAATATTTCAAAGCGACGTGAGTGATTCGGAATGACGATCGTCGTTTCACGAGCGATTATCCGCGCTCTGTAGACTTGGCATGCGCCTTGGATCGCGACTTCGTCGAAGGAGGATCGGCTCGAGGCGCACGATGTCCTCTATGCTAATGTATAGTTGTATATTCCGTGCTGGAGGCGATGCTAATATCACGACTACGGTACGACACGTCCGTCGATATTTCGATGTTGAGTCACGTCAAGGGAATTATACCGATTCCTTCTCTGAGAGCCACAGGGAGAGAAGAAGAAAGAGAGAGAGAGAGCTACGCGTCCGAGAGTTGGAACGGGAAGTCCGCGGGACTGACTTCCCAGGAGCACCGACGTAATTATAGCGTTTAGAGCTACCGAACGGTAACTGAAACCTCCCTGAGCGACGCGAGAAAGGGTGAGCTTCCGAACTGACATCTTCTGCCTAATGAAGAGGAAAAGCCGAGAAGCTGCGATGGATTTCTCCTGCCAATGATATCCCAGGGATGAAAGGGAAAACCCCTCGCGAGACGTTAAATTGGAAAACTGAATGTGTAACTCATCAGCTGAATTATTATCTATAAATCTATTCAATATTGTCATAGACATGATGAAATACACTAGACGCAAACATTCCTTGTTAATACAAACGTTTTAAGCTACAAGAAAAACTGAATTTACGCAGAGGCATAAATAATTACTGCTAGTATTATAAGAGTGTAAAATAGATTGGCTTTGCACATGTTATTTTCACTTTTGCTTCTATTTTTATGTATTCTTGTGTAGCTTTATGATTCTTTAAAGAATTATGATGCAATTTCAGAGGAATGTAATGTAATTTAATGTAAGATCTAATCATTCTTCCTCATTGACTTGAGATAAGCTAGACGGTCAGCTAACATCGATATTCCGAGAGTTCGATGCCCTCACACGAGAGAGAGAGAGAGAGAAAGCTGAACGGTCCTCTCATTTGATGAGGGACTTCCGAAGCTTCAACGACGGGGAAGCGACTTAGCGTCTCATCGTCATCTTCGGGACTCCACGTGTCGAGCGGGTCTCGACACGGGCATTGGCCGAACAAATTCGTCATCCTGGAATGAGAGGAGAGGGAGACTGGGACTCGTCCTCGTGGCCGGCCGCAGAAAAGGCCCACGATGTCCGCTGGAATATATCCGATATCTTTGGAATGGGGCATAGGTCCCAACGCGGTGGCGGCGGTGGTGGCGGCGGCGGCGGCGGACATTGCCTGAACCTGTCTCCACGCATCGAAGTCTGCCTGCTCACCTGCATTCCATCATGAGGCACCTGGAGGGAGAGCTTTCGGGAGAGCTGCAGGATCGTGCGAGTCGTGCTCGATGCCCTCCTCGATTCCTCTTATTAAAGACCGCCTTATTAAAGATTTGCATTCTTTTCCTGTACCGACATTTCGGAAGCAGAAGATTGTGCCTGAAAATATTCCATTAATATATTATTATTGATCGAAATAGTAATTTGTGATTAAAAAAAATTATTTGCTTTTTATTTAAAAATATCATTAAGACAAGGAATATTAATATCATTTGCAATATTAGTAATTGTTTTATGCAGTCAATTTTTATTATGCTTTGCAAATTTTTGTACATGACCTTTCCTACTGTTTTCTTGATAATTAATGATACACTCTTGGATATGGCAATTCCGTTTGCTGTCGAACCTCATTAGACGAGTATGTTTCATGTTAATCCCCTAGTACTCCAGATTGGTCGATTTGCATACGCAGTAGCAAGAGTCTGGGTACATTCCTAGCGGGTCGACTCGGCGGCAGCGAGGGTGCAGAATCCGCTGACCGAATCACCGCGATCAGTGACGTAGCCGTATGGAGGATGGGAAATTCTCAGGTTCGAGAGAGCCTGGCCCTCAGAAAAAGGAAAAGATGAAACGGACGAGCGCACCGCGAAGCCGCGCTCTCCTCTCAACTCTCTCGAACCTACCACTTAATTTAATCTTGCTCTAACATCGAGCTCGTGAAAGGCAACCCGAACTTCTCTCTTTCTCTCCCTGTGAAAATGAATCTTGTCAGTTATTTATTTATTTATCTATTTATTTTATGGTCCTCATCCAAGTCCGGAGATTCATGAACGTTTAGTGCAGTGAAATTTCGTTAATTTTCGCTCTGATTTATTATAGGAAACAATAAAAGCACTTTTATCATATTCTCAGTTATATTTAATCTATATTCGAAAGTAAATACTGCTTTTTTTTCCTTCTGATTTTCAATGTACTAATTTTTTTTACCGTTTTCATTTTACTCCATATTTACTTCGTATTTTACTCTGCACCACGCAAATTTCATTAAAATTACAATAATGACATAAAATTTAGAAAATATTTACACTGGATCCCATAAAATATTTCAGAATAATTTAAATAATGTATTACTGCGGGAAAATAATGTCAAATAAACGCGAATGAAAATGTATTACGTGATCGGCGAGCAAATACAGAAATCGGGCGAAATCGACCGCTAACAAAACGCAAGTAGAGGTAAGCAGCGTAGATTGGCGCGGAATAATTTTCTCATTAGTCTTATGTCTCCTGGACGTAATAGTTACGGTACTGCGGTCGAGTTAAACGCTCTGCGAGAGAAGCTTAAAGGACTGTCAAGCCAGATTTATGAAAGGACTTTCTTACCGCCGTGCTTGCAGCCTCCCGCACGACATCCGATTTAACGATTAATAACAATCGAATCTGCGCGGCGGCGAAGCTATGCAAACGACCAACGAATAATTATCATGCTTCTCTCGCCGCACGATTAAAGCCCGATTGCGAAGATCGTTTAATGCCCGTTTCCTCCAATGTAGTTCAACTCAGAGTTCATGTGAACTTCGTTTAATTTT
>QKQZ01025162.1:0-26386 GCA_003595255.1 Solenopsis fugax
AATGAATTTTCCCGCACTACGACGTCGCATTTAATCCCCTTATTTACTTTTGCTTTCAGAACACGTGCGGGAATTCAGCTGCGGCATGCTGTACTACAGGACGCTCTACCTGGACAGTAAGAGGGACGCCCTATACGTCGGAGCTATGTAAGTAGAACTTTTTCCCGGCTCCGTAATAAAATGTCACGCCATGAAAATCCTCGGGAAAAGTTGCGACGTTCCCTCGTCAAAGCCCGAGGACAGAAGTATTACGTCAGCGCGCGCCAGGGCCCGGCGTGTACGTACGTATGTACGTGCCACGCTGCGGATTTTTACGATTGCTGTGATTAAAATTCTACAACGTGTACGAAGCGCGGGGATCGTGCCGTTTGATTGAATTTCCCGATGTCATTCATCGAGTAATCGGATAATCTGAACTTTGAGAGATTACCCGCTATACACACGATATCAGCTTTCGGGATAATAATTATCGTCGCATAGAGGCATAGACGATACGGAACGGCGCCTCGTACATTTATGGAGGACAGAGGGAGGATATATTTGAAACATTTTCATTTTACAGTATTCAACTGTTTGAACTCACGGTTGCACGCATATTTCTGTTTACTACTCTTGTTATTATTGTTCATGAAAACCGCGGACTTATTTACTTGTCTGCCACGGTTTACGGAAGATGATCAGAATCCTCTCGCTCTAAATGTTTTACTTTGCGGAAAGGCAATTTACTCGGTGCCTTTGAGCTGCGGAAGAAAACGGCAAGAAGCGCAAACATATAATACAAATCGAAACTGACGATCTCGGCAATTATAGTTGTCGGGGGAAATGAAAAACGCCGTGTCAACAGAGATCAGAATTAATGAATTTGCTATTTCATTCTTGGAACGTAACAACCTTAGACATTGCACTCTTGAATCGAAATTGTACATTGCGAGTTTAACACGGACAATGACTTAACTCGAAACCACTCACGTTATCAGTCCCTTGTGTTTCCGTTCTACATACCGCGTTAAGCTCTCTCTCTCTCTCTCTCTCTCTCTCTCTCTCTCTCTCGTCGATATGCGTCTTTTAATATTTCCTAATTCCCATTCCGATTCAGATCTCTCACGCAACCAAGTAAGCCGTAATTAAAAGTTTCACGAAGAGTTCCTTGCCGTTCCCTAGGTAGCCGTAATAATCCGTTAAATCGATCGAGTCTTCATTGTTCGCACGAGTATTGGGTTACTATTTTCTCGATGGTGACTCGACGGGAGCGAAAGCTAAAGGGCCGACCCTATCCGCCCGGGCCGGTATAGATTGCGAGGAGAAACGTCGCATCATTATCTCAACGGAGTATTATTTCTTGATTCGGTCCCAGCCGCTTCTGTCGCCGCCAACCCTCGGCGACCATCCGCTAACGTTCTGCCCGTTCTCCTTTCTCTTTTGTGTTTCCACCCCTTAATTTAGTAAATGCCAGCAAAATGTTACGAAGCCCCGGTAATGGAGACACAGCGGGAATGGTCTTCCAATGCTCGCGGATATACGAAGAAATCCCTAGACAGAGAGATAAGAGCGATGCTTGTTTAATTCCTTTGTAAGACGAACAGAACAGATCGTCTTACGAACGTTCTCTTACAATTCGAACACGTCGACGATGTTTTCGTCAACAAAGATGAGACACACAATTGACTTTACCGCCTTGGAATCATTCGAAAAACTTACAATGTTATAGCTTGTAAAAATGAAGGAAATACAGCAAAAAATATTACAATTCAATTTCTCTCTTTGAAAAAACAATGTACAAAAAACATTTATAATAAAAGAATTAATATTAACACTCGAAATATAAAGATGCGACTCTAATGTTAAAAAAATAAGGTGACCATTAATTCGAACACAAAAAGAGAAATCAAATTAAAGAAAGTATAAATTATACTTCTGTATGATAAAAAAAATAAAGCATCAATCGTACAAAAGCTTCCGTTTTTGATATAACTTTGCTTCTCTCTCTCTCTCTCTCTCTCTCTCTCTCTCTGTCTTTCCCATTCTCCCCCTTCTCTTTAGTCTTTGCGATGGGATGAGCTCGCCATATGGGGCGACAAAAGAAAAAGCGCAGTTACGATAAATTGTATTTCCCAAGGAAAGCGGCTACTTCAACGTTTCCTGTTTCCTGGCTTCATTCCACGTGCTTGGATGGCCTTGTATATACATACGTACCTATCTACAAAACTACAATAAAGAATTCGAAGAGAATTCCGATAAGAGTCTAAAAGGAAATCGGTTAAATATTCCTTCCTCGACGGTAAGAGACATTTAAGCTTCATGATTTCGAGAGCATAATTTTTAAATGGTTTTGAAACGGCCTTTTGTATACGTTCGCGTGACCTCGCGCTGGATCCACGATTCTTTTCTCATCCCGTGTCCCCTCGCTGCATCCGTTCTTCGCCGTACCGTTTTTCCTCCGTTATCGCACGCGACGATCGATACACGCGCGAGCATCGTTCCTCGTTAATTAGAAAGGTGATAGCCATTAATTGTAGTTTGAGAATCGGCACCCGCGTTGCGGTTCGCTCCGCAATTAAGGCACGCTAATTGAACGCTTCCAATTATCAAGCCGGAGGCCGCTGGCGAGAATCGTACGGAAAAAAAAAAAAAATACAGCTCGCTTATATCCGTGTCCGCGGCTCGTGTCTACCGCGCGTCTAGCGAAAACGGGATAAAAATTCGTCGATCATATTTTCATCTCGTTTGCTCGCACTTGCCGTTTTTCTCGCCAGAGAAACTTCTATTGTATTGCCGCAACAATTTGGCGGGAAAACCGGCCGCGACCTGGGATTAACACGTCACATTTAGTCGGCGATCGGTTTTCCTCCTAATTGTCCCCAATAACCGTTGCTGGAAACGCAACGGGAGAGATTTCACCTTCGTAATGCCCGCTGAAACAACCGGGGAAAAGCTCGAGATAGCGTGAGAGAAGTGAGTTACGATCGCGAATGCTAGCGAGGTGAAAACGGTCACGGCGTTGCAGAACTAACAGTGGCAATTGAACTCGCTCTCTCTCTCTCTCTCTCTCTCTCGCTCGCTCGCTCTGCTTCTCTGTCCTAGACATTTTCAATGTTAGCACTTCGAATGTCGCATATCGATTCAACGGACTGCAGCTGATAAAATTGTATAAAAGAATTAGGTTAGACCCTAATTCATGCTAAATCGAGTATTTCAACCGTAGCCGTTTCCATCCATTTTCCATATCACTCTATATTACTTACCGCTCGCGCGTACGTTTATTTTCCGTCACTATTATTTTATGAAAAGTGACGTATTAAAACGTCAGAGCTGCATTGCGGTTTATTGAAACGCGGACGTAACATTATTCCGACGTATACACATTCGTTGATTTATACTGGGAATTATTAAAATCGTTCTATTATGTTAAACCCATCTCTTCTCGCGGATATACATCTCTTTCCCGAAGGCGTCGGAGTAAATAGCACTGTTGCAAACGCCACTTCTCTGGCCCTTGTCATGTATTCCCCCAGAGTAGCGCGGGAGGGTGGGAAGCGAAGGGGGGAGGGGAAAGATCTCGACGCGTTGGATAATGCATCCCGGGTCAGAGCTGTCCGTCACGCACAACCACAAATTCAGGCAACGATGCTTTTCGGATTTCGCCCGGCATTCGTCAGGCTCCTTCTCGCCCGCAGTGAAAATGTCCGTATTACGCAAGTGAAACCCTATGCTAGACATGAAAGCGGTGCTACGAGTGAGGCTGTTACCTCAAACCGCGACCTATTTCGGGTGGAAACACGGGACAATTCGTATGGTCATAGCATTGTTTAGAGATTCGTAGACATTATATAGATCCATCCCTTAATTAAGTCTTTGTTCCTATTTGCATAATTAGCAATGAAATTTGTTGAAATTTCTTCCGCAGTCTACAAGGCGTCTTTAATAGTTTAAGAAATTGCTGTACGACCTCGGCAAACTGCTCGAGATTTTAATTAAACTTTCCCTCGAAAGCCCTTAAGGCGATGTAAAATGTTAAATTGAACCGAATTCTTTCCCCGATTCTCAAGTAACACTTTCTTTATTTTTAGAAAATGTTCCACTTCTCGTGGAAGCGTGTCAATGAGATCTTAATGAAATTTTTCCTCTGCGATTTTCAACGGCGAAGTAATTTCTCGGTTTGATTACGCACGTTTTACCAATTGGATTTCAAAGCGACTGAGCGATGACTTCGCAGCAAGCCGCCCTTTGCGCGCGAGTTTCCCCCCCACAAATTACTTTCCTACGAATTTTTTCTTCCGATAGTATGAGCGACGTGCCAGCACGTAGACGATACTCGCCTTTCCCTCCCTTCTCCTCTATCCCTTCGCGTTTCCTTTCCACCTGCTGAACCCTGTAAAAGTTCGCTGAGACGAAAGTTCGACGCGGGTAGATTCCAAAGTACGGATTTGTTTTTCCACATCGGTATTTACTTTTTCACGGCGCGATGCACAGAATGAATGAAAAAGGAGAGCCGCTGAGGGATAGGTCTTCCTTCCTTCTTCTCTCTTTCTCTTTTTTTTTTCGCGTTCCGCGAGCGCATTCCGTCTGACTGCGTATTTCTATTGAAAGGCGATGATGAATGGCTATTTGGGATAAAGTTATGCGGCGCGCCGGCGTTAATGTTGCGAAACACACACATTTGAAAACTGGGTAAATTCGATTTACGATCGGTGGCGCCCAGCAGCGCGTATATACCTTTCACGTATGATCGAACGCAGCACCTCAGAGATTGCCGCCGCGATGGTCGCGAGGAGATTTATATGAAAATCGTCGCACAGTTCTCGGCATTGATAACGACTGGCTGCTATATTGATTGAAATGCATGAAACATATCATTTCTACGTCAAAATGTAAAATTAATGCCGCGACAACCTCGATGCGAAATCACTAATACTAGTGGCAGTTACGTCGACTTCAGTACAAGAGAATTTTTAACGACAAGCCGCATAATCTGCATTGTTTTATTTCGATCCGTCGACTCCGATTCTTATTATGTCTTATCCCTCAGCCTCAAACGCGAACGATCTCTTCCGAGAAATAAAATCCTAATAAAAACAAACGGTACGAGAACGACGTGACTTCGGCCACCGCCGGGCAAAGAAAAGACAACGCAGAACTCGGTCAGAAAAGGAGGTAGCTCGTCCCACTTTACCCTCCGGTCTCCTTTCCCACCCTCATAGAAATTCCGTGCCGTTTGCTGGCGCTCGCCGTGGCGTAGAGCCGTAAGCAAAGTGCCGCGGTGCTACACAACCATACATAACCGTGGCGAGATAAGGTAGGGTCGAGTCACGGAGAGTAATGCATCTCGCAGACGTTGGGAATGAAAATTTACCCCACGACCCTTTCGTCTATCGCGACCACGCTTAATTCGACCGCTACGCTAACACGAAACTTTCCTCTTCTGCTTTCAGGGACAAGATCTTCAGGCTAAATCTGAGTAACATCAGTCATTCCAACTGCGAGGTGAGTTGTCCAGACTTTTTGTACATTCCGGCCTCTATTTGCGCGTTTAATGTGCCAACGTGCGTCATCTTTTACGTTTCGATCATTAAACTCTACAATTAAAGTCGCATTTAGTTTCAAACATGAAAACGTGAGCCCCCTTTCTATTTTAGCATGATGAGCTTCTAGAAACAACTTCGTTGAAAAGAACTTTGACCTAGTTTATAACTTTTAATTACGTAATGTGCATGATAAAATGTTTAATTTTAATATATTTAAGTGATCGCGTTTTAATTGTATTTAAAATATAAGACTGGTAGTCTTCATAATTATACCTTAGAATTGCTAAAGAAATCTAAATGGGAGGGACGCAATTTTAGTACTATCGAGGGCCCAGACCATAAGCCCTAAAATCATTTTTCTCAAACCGCACATAAAGAATTCATTTGCTAGTAAATCTCAGAAAGAACCTAGTACCATTCTTTTCCTCCCAGAGCCGTCCTCGTATCGATTAGCATCAAATGTCGCATAATGTTTGGCCCCCGTTTGAGGGGGGGAAGGGGCGATAAAACCAGACCCCGGTCGTAACTTGGAAAGTGGGCTCCGCTCGTCCCCATAAAACTGTCAATCATGCATAGCCGAGCGAAACGACATCGACGTCATCAGGACAGCTGACGCATATCTGCCGGCTAAGCGATCCATTGTAAGCGAACGAATCGTACGATGATTTTTCCACGCTCTCCCTCGCTCACCCCGACGGGGTTTAAAAGCTCGTATACTCTATTCGCAAAGTGCATATCTGCGTATCGTACAAATGGTGTCCAAGATATAAACAATGCATCCACGGGAGCATTTTAATTACGAGGGTGTTACAGTTAAAATATTTTATTTTCTGTCTCGCGTTTTTTTTTAAGTCGACAAACCTCATTTTCTCAGTCTCAAAATACGTTATATATGTATATATATACAGGGTGTTTCAGAAATAGGTGAACTTTTAAGAGCATATTCTATTCACTGCGAGAATGAAAAAAAGGTCATAACATATGTGAATATGAAAACGCTTCCTTTCCAAGTTTTAAATATTTTTTGTTTATGAAAAAATTTTTTAATAATAATTATATTGATTGATAGAATAGCAAATAAAAATCAATTGCATTCCGGTTTAAATCTCTTGGATTTTTAATTATGGGAACATTTTAAGACTCTCATTTATGTTGGAACTCCTGTTGCTACTGTAAAATTATTTCGAAATCATATTATTGCTCGTAATCGTATTGTGTGACAAAATATGAAACACTTTGAAAATTTTTTAATGTCCTCAACAATGCAAGAGACGATACGAGGCGTGCATGGATGCAAAAAAAATAATTTCTAGCAATTTCTTTATCAAACCTGTTATTCTCAAACCTGTAGTAAATAAAAAATTGTTTATAACATGGAAGCGTTTGCCCATGTTTATATATTTTTCATCTTTACAGTAAATAGAATTTTATCGTAAAATTTATTCATTAATTTTTTAAACATCCTGTATACATATAATTTTTACGTATCTGTATGTATACACTATCGAGTGGGTTTTAGCAAATGCGACGTGCTCGGTTTGTTGGAGATTGAATCAAAATTGCTACGTCAAGATCTCGCCTCCGATGCCTCTGCGTCAGGAACGGTGGTCAGCTGCCAGACGCTCGGCCGAAGAGAGAAAATTGCTTTTTAACTCTCTCCGTTTACGACAAGATGCGACGAGTCGCTTCCACCTGGCGGTGGCTATCTACGATCCCGCTCATTCGGCTGACTCTGACCGGGACGAAATCCGATCGTCGACATTGTTCGTCGATTTGTTCCCTTCGGAGAGACAACGAACGCCCCGCGGCTCGATTGGAAAATCGTCTCGTACTCCTCCACCTGCCACGACCTACCCTCGCTTTCGACCTACAGCTTCCGGCAAGAAGTTCGTATCTTTGGGTACTTGGTGCAACGTTGGAGTTTCTGCGCGCGTTATCGCGATTTTACAGTGTCGGTTTCTACTGTTCGAGAAAATAGGCGGTTACCCTCGGACTTTCCTTGTAAAAGAGGTGAAGGGTGCTTGAATGGTATAACAAAACACTTTTGAGCGATCAATGTACACACTCAGCGGAACATTTTATTTGAGAGAAACTTGCTCTGGATAATTTTGATTATCGCTTTACCGAGGCAGCGAGGTACATTCTCTCTCAGAAAAGATATTAACAGCAGAAAGATAATCGATACGTTATTGCCTTTTTTATTAGAAGTTTACGAGATTATTGTGTTTACCCTGTTTACAACTTACATAAAAACTTTGATGAAGAGAAAAAAAATTATTTTTTGGACAGATCGACAAGGCGATGAAAAAAAAAACGATGAAACGATTCTCCACTATGGGGAGAGAAACGACGATTCGAAAATGCAATTATATTTGTATCGTTGAATTCACCACCTGTCGCGAGAATGAAAAACCACCCTTCGAACAGGAGAGACAGAGAGAGGGAGAGAGAGAGAGCCGGCATTCGCTACGCCCTCATCCTGTCGTTTCTCGTTGGTCTTCGTATCAGATGCGACGATTGTGGTAGCGCTGAAACTAATTTTAACGTGGATGACAATGCGGTCACTGGACACACAGAAACCGGAGACGTGAAAACGTCGAAGCACGGCGTTATAGTTGCTCCTCGCCTCCGGGCGTTTCACTCGTAATCATTAAATAGATACACCGAGCGAATTGATGTACACGCGCGAGTTATTCGACACGGACGAGCCGTTCTGCCCAAGTTACTCCGGAGCGTTCACCGCGGAGCGATATAGAGTTTGCACGAACATAACTTGCGTTCCACATGCTGGGTTTTCGCTGGGCAACTTGCGCGAAAATGTGTCAACGATAGTGACGAAGTTGCGCCTGCATACGCTTTGAACTTAGGGAAAATGATGAAGTAACGATAAAATAATTTCGTCGATCGGTTCCACCAGCGATAACTTGTTTCCTGTACGATTACGTTGTACAATGTCATATAAACGTCAAACGATAAATCATATCGGTGTGCGTATTATAAAACGTGGAAACATTTATCGAGAACTCTGCTAGATTTGTTTTTATTTTTGCAAATTTTTTATTGCTGTCTGATTTCACTATTTCGCGATGCGAATGCTCAATCCATTCGGCTCGATTACAATGAAATCGCATCGCGAGACCGATGTGTTACCATCACCATGGAGTTCGATTCTATTGAGAATTAACGGGCATGGAATTTCGATTTTCGCTCGTAACGGTATTTGGCCATAAAACGTTAACGCGGGCTCGAGCAGACCACAGGAACCGGCCTCCTTCTTTCGTTCCCTCTGCTGAGTCCCTGGAGCATTTCGGTCTGCGGGGGATGCTGTCGTGGGGTAAACTGGAAAGCGAGATACGTGGACGCGAGGCGAAGTAGACGCAAGAAAGAATACCAGTAGGATGATACAATTTTACATTTTACATATATGCATGATGATCGTCCGGTTGTCAGAAGCGGGAAGGATCGCTGCGGGTGTCGTGAGAGAGATACAATATCGAATGGGGTCAGATCGACTCAAAGACGTTAGTTATATATACCGTAAGTCGAGCATGCTAAAAAGAAGCGAAGCTGATGCAAGGAACAATGAAAAAAAAGATGGAAAATATCGAATAATTATCTAAATAGAGCTTGCGTAAATGCGACAGATACAATCAATTTTCTAAATGACATTAACATGATGAATTTTTCTAAGGCTACACCGAAAAAATTATATTCTCAATTTAAGAATTTCCTTTTTATTTTTATAGTAGTCTCTTCTAAAATAGAATTTTCACCAAAGGGATTTTTTTCATTTCAGAAGGGATTTTAAAGGATAGATTAGTATTAGGTATTCTTAATTTTTATAAGACTACATAAATAAGCTGAGATTATAGGATTTACTTTAGGATTGATTTTCCACGATGTGAAAGAAAATGTAATCTTAAAATTTCAACCTTATTAGAACTTGCACTATTTTTCGCCGATTATGAATTTTAAATATAAATTAAAAAATAAATTAAAAATTATAAATACAGATCTTAAAAATACATGCTGTCTGGGATTAGATTAGCTCTTTGTCTCACTTTTAATTACCGTCTAATCCATTATTTAAATATCACAACGTTTAAGGTTTTGAGTATCAATTATACTATACTGTACTGACTATGTTGAATTATAACGATATAATTATTGCAAACGTGGTGCATAGAACGTCATTGTCCAAAAGTTCGTAAGAATTATATTATTATTAGTTTCAAAAGCTATTTTAAAAAAGAATATATTCTTATTTATTAAGAACATATATATTAAGATGGCTAGCAAAGTCCTTTGAGAATATAATTTTTTCAGTACAGCGATTAATTCTACATCATGTTCTGAATTCATTGGAAGTATGACAGAATATTTGTTCAGAGTTCATTTCTCATCCGCAAATTTCCATTTGGACGGTAATCGAATTTGCTTGCATTCGAATAATCAGCGAAAAACAACACAGGAACAATAGAAAGACTATATTTCCCGAGATTTAAGATGTACATTTAAAACGGCGTATTTTCGGGAGCGAAAGTGAGAATGGAAATTTGGATACACTCGAGACGGGTCGATCTCGATAACATCGCTACAACGTAAATCTACCCTTCGCTCCGGAGACAATGTCCCATGCTAATCCTGCCTCTGTTACAATTTCATAAGGGGAAGAAACGTTTCGTGCGTCCGCCCTGAGGGACCGCACGCGTTCCAAGCGAGTTATAGTACGTGGCTAGAATAGACGGCCGGGAGGTTTAAAGCTCGCATATCCTACAAAGGGACGGTTCTGTACGACGCCCGAAGAATACATGCGAGTTGCACGTCCTCCCCCCCTGGCATTTTAAGAACGGCCAGCATAACGGATCGATGTAATTAACGTGCATTTCTCTAGGCGAAATTTACGATCGCGAGTATTTACGATTGTTCGAGACAAACCGCACATTCGGACTAGATTTATTAGTTAATAGATATTATTTAGACATTCTGTAGATTTAATGTTTGTGTACATTTCAAATACGTTTATTTTAAAACTATTCGAGACCGTGATGCTTTTAATATGAATTACGTTTCAGTTGTGCAGCTTTAGAAAATAAATAAGGTAGCTGCTGCAGAAATAGTTTTTCATAGCGGAAGAAAGAATAACTTTTCCGAGTAAATTCATGCTCGGTGGAAATATAGCAGCGTTAACCGCTTTGCGGTTTTGAGCTATAACTGGGAAACCAGGTAATTCCGCTTCCACGGGCGTGCGCTCGTGCGATCTTTGTATCTTTATCATCGTCTTTGAGGACGTGCATCGAACGATAAGGCTAGCCTCGCTCGGGTTCACCTATTTTTTTGCGCGTTACATCTTTACCGAGGCTCTTAGGTTTGCGCGATACGCGAAGCAGGAAGAGCGGCGTTACAGTAAAACGGAATCGCATTGATCAATCTCCAATGATCGGCAATACGAGCGATATCGATCGAGCCATCGCGGAAAAGGAGTCGTCCATCGTTGATCGCATAACGAATTCCGACGTTGGATGCGGCTGAAGACGAGCTCGGCCGCGCCGTGAATAAAGCATGCGGCAGTTAGATGGGAGAAGCAGGAAGCGATTGGAGGAAGAAGCGGGAAGCATCCGCGGATGGAGGGCGCGCGAGAAGGATGGTAAATGGAGTAAAAGTCAAACGCACGGAGCTCTCGCCGAGAAAATCGGAATCTATAAACCACCGCCACGTCCAATAAAGCAACGTCCAATCGGGCACGAGTGAGGATCCAACGTCTCGCCGACAACGATCGCCTATATACCCGCAACGATACCTATTCGATATCTATAGAGCTGTTGCACGAAAATCGCCTGGCGCGAGAGATTGGCCTAAGACCGATGGACCAACCGGGCGCGAGTTCATTCGATGGCACTGAAGTATTAAGGAAACCTCCATGGGATTTACACGGCTGTAAAATCGCGAATAGGATAGCGGCAGTCAGTCTCTCTCTCTCTCTCTCTCTCTCTCTCTGGTGATATGGTGCCTCGATTGAAAGAATCCGGATGCGCGAAAGGTGTAGAGACACTTGACATTCCGAGCCACACGAACACGCAGGTGCACGTGGCCGATACAAGTCGGCACGTGCTCGCGCGCTGGCAAACAATTTCACCGACATCTGAAATATAAACGGCCGCTCCTGCGTTGCTTCCTAAAATGACGGTATTAAATATACATTTAGCACCGGGCCACTACGTGTATACGTAACTTCCATGCCTTTCTCTTCCCCGGGAATGTCTATCCCTAACTCGTCGCGTCCGCCTTCTCTCTCACCAGCCCTCTCAACTAGGGACGGATGGGCATTTGCCCTCCTGCGACGCGGAGTTTATTGCGACGATGAATTCGGTATAAGACCGTAGCGAAATTTCAGTTTGACAAGCTATCCTCGTCCCGCCCGACAAATGGAAGGTAACAATGCAAGATTCGCATGACGTTGCCGATAACGCATTGAATTTTTAAATACTTTTAAAAGATAAAAGCGGCACATCTTTCTTCGTGATGAATAAAATTAGAAGGACGCGAGATACTTATAGTAAAGTAAAACTTGCGATAATACGAACCGGAGGTTATATATAAACGAGATGATGGAAAATCTTATTTGTAACACTGTCAAGTATATTAGAAGCTTAACTTTTAATATAAAGTTTATTGCGAAGATGAATTCGATATAAGATCGTAGCGAAATTTCAATTTGACAAGTTATTCTCGTCCCGTAAAACAAATGGAAGGTAACAATGCAAGATTCGCATGACGTTGCCGATAATGCATTGAACTTTAAATATTTTTAAAAGATAAAAGCGGCACATCGTTCTTCGTGATGATGAATAAAATTAGAAGGACGCGAGATACTTATAGTAAAGTAAAACTTGCGATAATACGAACCGGAGGTTATATATAAACGAGATGACGGAAAATCTTATTTGTAACACTGTCGAGTATATNCGGAAAATCTTATTTGTAACACTATCGAGTATATTAGAAGCTTAACTTTTAATATAAAATTGGAGATATTCGACCGTTAATATAATACATACAAATTGAAATAAGAACGCCTTGTACGGTCAAGCTGGATCTTAGTGCTTTTTATAAATTTTACTTGTGTGATTTTTTTATATACCTTTTTTCAAATTCAACCGACTATGCGCCGACTTACTTTTCCCGTCATAACGCAGCTATAAGTTGAATATGAACAGGTAATATCACATTTATTAAATTAGAAATAATTTAATAATTAGCGATGCTAACTTGCATCTTGATGTTAAATCCCTTATCCCCCTTGAAAAAACTGTAAAGAATTTATTGCGAAAAATATCACCTCAAAAAGTGTAAAAAATCACCTTTTAATATAAAATTTTTTTTTCTACGCGGTATTTTTATTACTCGCCTGCTATTCTTTGATATTCTAAGCGCGCGAGAAGTACGTTCCCCTTTTGGAACCATCCAAAGCTGATTATCGCGTACGAGCGGTTCTTGTGAAGTACATAAATAGTATATACACATCGTAACATTATCGACAAGCCGGTAAATTACATTATGCGCCGATATATTTACAGGCTATATTGAAAGTGGTGTTAAGCGCGAGTATCGTCTTCCAAGCTCTCGCTTCGCTTCGACGAGAAATTAATTACAAGGCTTTCTTGCAAGGCAACGTGTCCCTCCATCGTATATTACTCGCTCCCTCGCAAGCTCGTCGCAAGCAGCAAGCAGGTTACCGAATGGTCGCAGTTTCTTCGGTGTCTCACAGATGCGCCTTTATAAATCAGTTTCTCCTGTAATCAAGCGGAAGTATACTCCCGTAGAAGCAAAGGACAACGCAAACGGCGAGCACGAAATGAAAAATTTTCGAACTTCCGCTCGGCCCTCTTGTTTCTCGATTTTCCAACTCGTCGTCGTATACACTTCCCATTTTCTTGATTTTTCCTAGCCCCCTTCTTTTGCTGTCGCGGCACCAACTTTGCGCGTACCAGAAATGAATTTGCCCTCGGGCCAGCGGCGGGACTCCTTTTGCTTCGTAATACCCTTTCATCAGGTATGAGTTGCGAAAAACTTCTGCCGGTAATTCGTTTTTTCCTGCTCGCTACACTAGCCTGCATAGTCTTTTCCTCGCTTGTAATTTTCGGCGGATTTTCGGCGTACCAAGGAACGACGGGAATCACGAGGATGTTCGATCGAATCCTTTCCACATTTCAATACGTCTCTTCCCCGTCTATCTCGCGGAAATCAGGTGAGCAAGAACTTGACGCGAAGACGAAGACGCGAGGCGAGACAAATGAAAGAACGAGAGACGCGAGAGAAACTGCGCTCCGGGAGTGAAACGTGTCGGCGGTCTTTGGTTCTTAGTCCATGTCTGAGGTGGAAAACCTTCTTCAGTCGTCGAGCAAACACCGAAATTGTAAACAGAAGATCCTCGACGGAGCTCACTACCAGACTCGTCCCAGATGGTGTTCCTCAACGACGTTGGTAATTGCAGGCTACGAAACTGCCCTATTACCTGACGAAGTGACTGTCAACAGCACTTCCTCTTCGATCTTCGTCGCCACCTTCGCAGCCACCGCTATGCCACAAAGTTCAATTCGTGTTACCGTTTCCTCAGCTATTTAAAATTTGTCTATTCTCGTCCGATTAACGAATTTGTGTTCGGAGCAAGCATATATAGTGTACAATATTTATTTTGAAAATTATCAGTAGATTAAATAGAAGATAACAAAAAAGTTGTATTGTAACTCATTTTTCTCACACTGAAAAAAAAGTTAACTATATTTTTCAACTTAATGATGAAATTTCTTTAGTTCAAGTATTTATGTTTTTAATCTAAACACATAAAATACTTTAGTTTAAGTTTTACTTTTAGTTTTTATATTTAACTTAAATAGATAAATATTTAAACTGAAAAAATTTAATCAAATTAACAATTGTTTTTTCCTCAACATATAATATCGTATTTATAATTGAAAACTCAGAAACTCATTGCTCTTAATCGCTATTAATTGTTCCGTTTCTCTCGGCATTCCTTGCGCTCATTCACGTCGTTCGTTTTTGCCGTGCGAATCACGAGTCGCGCAAGAAAAGGTATGATACGCGCACATGGTTAGCAGTAAAAAGAGGTAGAACAGGAGAACAGTCGTGCGAGAGGAAAGGCATTGCACGAGCGAGACTAGAGTGCTTTCTCTTGCGAATTTATGGTGAAAGTGTTTAAATAGCCATACAGACCCTCCACCGTCGTCCTTGTTGCCGTCGTAGTCGTTGCCGTCGTCGTCGCCCTCGTCGCCGTCGTCGTCGTCGTCGTCGTTGTGTAAAATGCTTCGTCCCAGACTACCATTAAAACGCTCGTGGGGATAAAAAAGGACGGAACGAATACCGCAGTTCTCGAATGCACACAACGACGAGAACCGCGCGAACGATTCTAAATTGTTCAAAGGAGTTTTTACGTTTGGACTCGACTCTTACGATGAATGTTCTTTTAAGCTAATGAGGACGTTACTCGCGCGGTTATAAAATCGCAGATCAAAATGAACTCTCGCGGATTGTCCACGTGGCTCATAGCGAGATATAAATAGGTACTAAAATTACAAAATGTAAAGGCAGACTATCAACGTTACGGAGCGATTCCGAGCGGTTTAACAGAGCATATTACGCGCGTCTGCGCCACGCTGGAAATCAGATCGATAATTTCTTATCTCCGGATGGAAGCAGCTACGTCCTTCGCGAACTTCCCGACGTGCTGGAACTTTAGTCGTTAAGGAATTCCTTCTGGTTCATTGACTTACCGTAATTGATACGAATAACCGAAAAGCTTTCTGTTGCCTCGCAGAAGCTCATCGCTGAGCGGAGAGCGTTGTCGGCGCCGCATTGCGAGAGACTCGAGAGCGAAGTGTATCATCGCGAAGGCAGATTATTTATCATTCGATATTTGATCGATGACGACGCGACATCGGTATGCATTGGGGTTGACCCTCGAAAAACACCCTCTTTCGCAGTACGGATAGTGCCAGTACTGCCGGCATAAGAAGTAAATCACAAAAATGGAAATGCACGATATCGGATTGGAATCAATATTGAATGCAGATTGAATCCCAGGCCCTCTCACTCCTTTCCCCCGCCTTTTTCCCTTCCGCGCGTCACCAACCGTGCGAGGCCGCGGCAGGGCGAAAAGGTGCGGAGTGACGGCTTCCATTAGGAAAAAGTGACTTACGGCGCCGATCGACAACGAAAGGCACTTTTCGTCCTGCTGAAATGTCAGGTCAGTTCACGAAAATTTTATGCGTAACGAAGGTTACCACCTGACATGACTGCGAATCGAGGACATCATCCGGCGCTAAAGGGACAATATGATGCCGGTCGATTGTACGTCATTTCTTTATGTATTTATCACGAGTGCATTCACTCTTCGTACACCACTCACGTTTCGATCGTACCATCGAGCTCTTTTTCGCGGCCGCTCTTAAACCGTGTCAGTTGAATAAAAAGAACAGTTTCAAAAAAGTACAAAGATTTTTGTAAATTGTTTGGTGCAAAAATAATACGTATTAAATTTTTTCCCCTCGGCGCACCGTGATAGTGTAGGTGGCGCGTGATCAAGAGAGCCTGAGGGGATCCCGTCTCCTAACGGTCCAATGCCCGGCATTACTATTTGATGAGATAAAAAGCGCCGCGGTGGCCTCGACTCGTGAATTTTTAAGGGAGTCTCGCAGGTACCGTTACGTTCCTCGAGTTTCCGAGGTTAGGGGGTGTCGATACCCGGGGGATACCACAGTAGTCTTCTGTCTTTAATATTTTAGCACGGTAAATTATACGATTCCTCATCCTCCTCCTTGCATACGCCGATCTTCCACTTTCTTTAGCTCTCTCTCTCTCTCTTCCTTTAACGTTGGTAAGAACTTTGATCCGCATAAATGTTTTTCTATTTGCCGCCAGAAAGCAAGTATGCATAAAATATATACACGTACTTTTTTTATTATATAAAAAGATAACGTCTTTAATATCACTTATTCTTATAGATTATACAGAGAAACATTTCTATTAAAATTAAATTAATATTAAAAGTAGAAGATTAGTTTAGTGATTCACATGATATCTCGGAATGAGTCACGCTTGGAGATATGGCATAAAATATATACACGTACTTTTTTTATTATATAAAAAGATAACGTCTTTAGTATCACTTATTTTTATAGATTATAGAGAGAAACATTTCTATTAAAATTAAATTAATATTAAAAGTAGAAGATTAGTTTAGTGATTCACATGATATCTCGAAATGAGTCACGCTTGGAAATAATTACAATCCGTTTGTGTCTTCAATGCTACGTGTGCTATTTGTAATTGCTCTGCGCTACTATTACTGGAAGCAGCAAGTTGGAAAGGCGAAAATCAACGGCAGCGTCGACAAAGGTTGAAACACGCGGATAGTATGGTACGTCTTTGTTTCGAGAAAGCTAATCATCTGCAAGCCGTTTCTGACCATATTGCAGAAATGCACACGCACATACACACACACACACAGAAATTTGCAACGCGCCCTAATTGCGACGATGATTAAGCTCGAAGCGTAATGAAGAAAGGAAAAGACGGGCGAATGGACGAACGAGTACACGAGCGATGATAACCTTTGGGCGCTTCTCTGCCGTACATACACCGTCACCTTGCCAAGAACTTAATCAATTCAGCCCGAATACTGAAAGTCTGAAGCCGTGTACTCCCAGCGACCCGTAAGCCTTCCAACGGAGGAAGCGAATGAGAGAGGCTTCCGCGCATGAGTATAAAGAATCAAGCGCGGCCGAAATGGGACGTAAACGTGGTTCAGTCAGATGTCTTTTTCTTGAAACAATTTCAAGACAATGTTCTTGAGATTTCGATGTTATTTGGTCGATTTATAAATTTCCCGGTTGAAAATATCAAAATAACAAAATTCTGCAAGCATACGCTATGAACACATACTCTGAAGTGATAACGTAAAACGCGCGGACGCGTTAATGAAAAAGGGTTAATGTGACATTCAAACCCTGTTGCAGAAATGATAGGGGGAAAATCCGCGACAGTCAGATTCCCGGAGTTTAGAGTAGGACACACACGCACACACACACACACAGCGGCAGGCGAGAGGTGATGGGAGATATTTCTGTTTAATAGTCGGCGTATCACGCCGGTAATGGAAGTCGAGGCGTTTGCATGCCGGCAGGCACGCTCCGGTGCTATAAAGTTAATGGCGTCGTAGGCGGCGCGATAAAATGATGCATCGCGGCTTGGCGACAATATTATTGCCGACAGCTGCACCTATGTGAGGATCTACCCTTGTAGATCTCCAGGCACCCGAATTTATATTACGAACGAGCGTGCATACGTGTTTTTATGCCGACGATTCTTCGACTTCTCTCGATATGATTCGATGGATAAGGATTAACACGCTGGCAATCATGTTTTACGATTTTAACGAGATGCACCGCGTCCAGTAAAATTTACTACTGACAACATACCTGACTGAATGAGCGTGTAACAACGCCAGTTACTCTATACTTAATTAAAAGCGAATACACGTAATCCACGTGCTCGAAATTCTTTACGTCTTGCGGCTGGCTTTAAATGTGGCATTACACATTGTAATGTTAATGTATTTTGCGGAGGAACACGAGACTCGAAAGCTTTCTCTCCTTTTTTTCTTTATCTCTTCGTCTCTACCGCAAGATTTTCCAACCACCGACCGTCTTTCGCTATTTCTCGCCGTCTTCACGCTCCCATCTCCGTGCCAATCTTACGGATTGTAATGATTAGTATAACGAGAAGATCCGCGGGAGGGGCTTACGCGGGTAAGCGCGGATACCGGGAATTGCTCCGCTTTTAATTACCGTCGAGCTGCCGGCTGTGTACACCGGCGCTTTAATGCACTGCGGTGCTTAACGAGTAATACGTCGTTATCAACGCCCACGCGGAGGAAGGCTCGGGTCGTAAATGATTTTAACGGTTCTCCAAGGTGGAACTCGTATTCGAGCCAATCCCGGATCTTCTCAATGACTAGTAGCGACAACGTAGGGGGGAGGGAGACGATAGCCAGATCGAATACAACAGATCGATGGAGGCTCGCCAAATCGAGGAGAATAATACGGGCACGACTCAGACGGAATAAGACGGACGCGAGTAGTCTGTTATCACTGTGCTATTATTCTATGTAGCGTACACGCTCATCGGAAACTCTGAGTCGAAGTTACCGCAGTCATGAGCGCGCTTACTTGCGCGTAGCTAGACGCGACGTTGTTTGTAAGTGGATTACGCTTATAATGGGGCATTCCAAGTCCGTTCTGAATATTGCGACCGTGTGTATACCGTACGCCGTGGTAAATCATGTTCGTATCCACTTCAACCGCGCCGCCTGGATTCTCGCCAACGTACATCCTATACGACAAATTGTGCATAGAATGTGACTTTCGGAGTTCTGCGAATCGTATGTAGAAACAATATTGTATATTTATCTGCTCCGCAATGCGGGGATTTCACTGCGTTACGGCTGGCGCGGATTATTGCCGAGAGTTCATTCACTTTGGAGTGCAAAATTGCAAACGACACTACGTACGAATGATACGTTCTTGATTTGTTACCACTCGGAATAACTTTCGAGAGTGGAGATGAATCATGGACATTGATATCATGGATCTTGATATCTCGTGGAAATTGCTATGATTTAACGTCCTACGTCGTCTACTCTCGTCTGTGACCACTCGTCACGAACGCTCGTCGCGAACGCGGAGCGATTCTTTCGGTAATTTATTGGTCGTAGATCAACGTCGGGGAACGCTGTTTCGACTCACCCTTACGTTTCGGCCGGGACAATGTCGAGCGTCGACGCCGTTTCTGGCCGTGACACTCCCGAACGGAGCGGCACGCGACGTCCGTAGGAGATCGATCGTTAGGTCCGACGCGTTTCGGACGATTGACCTTGCAAACGAACCACTTCCTGCGCCGCGATCATATTCTGCCGACATATAAACAGACGCACCGCAATGTTGGGGGAGAGATCGTTGCGCAGCATGACCATTACAAGCGTACATTTGCGAAACTCACTTTTCCTAAATGTTTTCACGCAAGGACATCGCGTCACATTCCACAGAATGCCTTGCTATTATGAGAGGATGTTCGTATGCGGAACAACCAGGGACGCATTTCAAAGCGAAGAGAAAGAGAGGAGATAAAATTTCGTTATCTCTTCTCACGTGAAACTCTCTTCAAATCCTGAATATTGACCTTATTCTGGCGCGTTTCTAGCGTCTTTCCAGCCGCGTTACGAGGGGCCGCTGCAACTTCCGTGAAACACAAGACTTGCAAAATGTCAAGTGTGCACTTCTAACACTGTTCGTAAGGTCGAGGGACCGTCTATAAAAAAAGGGACACTCACAAAGGGGAGTGTCCAATCCTGCGGACTTTTCTCGAAAGATAAATAATTATGGGATCGCTTTCGAAATAGAATTCTTGCTTTTCAATGTGAAATATTCAAATTTTTTTGGGGCTTTCGAAGATAAATTACAACAAAAATTAAACCTATACATGTGTGGGTGATATATGATCACCCCAAGTCTTCCAATAATTTTATTTTTATTTACAATACGGTGTAATATAATTTATGTGTTTTCTTTGTTGCAGAGAGATGCTCTGAATTTGGAACCCAGCAACGTGGCAAATTGCGTGTCGAAAGGCAAATCGGAGGTAGGTTTCCTTTCTCACAGTTTGGTTTTGCGCTCTCATTCGCATTGCGCGCCGGTCTTTGAGAAAAATTTTAATACTGGCCAACTAGCCTGAGTGTGTCCTTAAACAGGAACGTCAAAGAATTGTGATTGCAGGAAGAGACGTCAAATGTAACGTTGAGGAGAGAAAAAGTCACAAATAGCTAACGTGCTGTAAAATAAAAGAACCGATTTCTTTGAAGGCGCGCAACGGCGAAACGAAAAACGCAAGCTTGCTCTTTAATAGAGACACTGCGGTGTCACTCAGATCCGTGAAAGAATGTATCTCATTTGTATCTGCAAAGAGATCTTACCAGTAGCATCGCGTAGCATCATAATAATCTGCTTCTACCCCGTATCTTAATTTCTGAATTAATGTACAAGTATATTTAAAGCTCCGTTAGATAATATCTCTGTTTATTTCAGCTACTTTAATCAGATAAATTTTAATGAACTTTCGCGTAAATATCATAGCGTCCAGTGGAGTCTTGTACACGTATTTTCCCAAAAATCACCATCGTCGTATCCCGGCCGAAAATTAAAGTTAACCGGAACTCTGATTTTTTAACGCGCGTCCATTTTTATTCATACCTCGAAATCACGGTCACAGCGATAAAACGGGCACGCTCGCGTTCTGCCTCGTAGACACGCGCGCTTATCACAGCTTCATTCGTATGCACCGTGTACGCGTCGTCGTCGAGGTGTAAGGTCCACGCAAATATTCCCTACGTGACGACAAAGCCAATTCATTTCCCGTGCACCGATTCGCCGCGAAATACGCGCACGACGTGATCGACCGCGACGATTCCGTCGCGCACGCGACGCGATCTTTCGCTTCCGGAAGAGAGTCCGAAGAGAACGCGGCGGGCGGCGTATTGAACTTGCCTAAGCGCACTGTGCATTATGTCTGCAACGATTTTCTCATCGCCAATGTGTGCGTCGCATCACCGATTTTAATTTTCCCTCCGACCTTTCTCTTTCCAGCATTTCGACTGCCGAAACCATATAAGAGTGATACAGCCGATGGGAGACGGCAATCGGCTTTACATGTGCGGTACGAACGCGCATTCGCCCAAGGATTGGGTGATTTATGTAAGTTTTCTTATTATTTTTAATCCTAAAAATATATAAAACACACACACACTAAGAAAAATAATCTGATTATGTTAACAAAACTTGTTTGATTGAGTGTTTCTGATGAAACCATGCAGAATTTTTGGTTATTATAATACACTGAGAGAAATCGTTTGGTAATATAATGATCAAATAAATTTTATAGTTACTAGTACCAAAAACTTTGTTACATTTAACAAAAAACCCAAAAACTTTTTATAATTTGTTGTATGAAAATAATTATTTGGTTAAGACTACTAATTGTTTGGTCAAAACAACTATATATTTAGTAACTATCACTATAAAATTCATTTGATCACTAATCAACCAAACTTTGGTTCATTTTACAAAACATTTCTCTCAGTGTAGGATTCTGGTTATTATAATCAGAACATTTGGTAGATTTTACTATAATCTGATAATTTTTTCCTACAAGATTTCTGATTCGTCCGTTTTTGAACAAACGTATTAATTGAATCTACCAGATTTCTAAATGATGCAACAAGACTTTTTTTTCAGTGCATGTATGTACGTAAATAGAGAATTTAGTATATGTTGTATAATCATCTATCGATATTTTCATTAGACATAAACATTTAATGCACATCTTGTTTTCTGGTCCTTTATGGCAGCCATGGGTTGTTCGTGTTCGTCGTTAAAATTTTTATCACAAGTATATAAAAATTATTAGGTGATTCTTATATGTACTTAACATCTCTGGAAAGTATTTGTTAATTAAAAAAAAATTGTATATAAGTGTTACAACTAATTACAATCGACAAGATATAAAAAAAAAAGAAATGTGCAAGACACAAATGTCTTAAGGTGTGCATTAAGTGTTAAATATCATCGATCATCTAAATGTTAAATATTAAACTTCTTAGTTATAATATGAACAATTATTTTTATTTTCTCAATAATAGAATATTGAAACAAATATTGCATTGCTTTCTCACATCATTCAATTCTCTTTCGCTTTTATACCTTACAAATTGCAATGTATACTAAATAAATTCGTTAAATTTGATTTTGTAATACGTGACAGTTTGTGATTGGATTGCGAAATTGTTAAAAACGACGATTTGCCTGGCAAAGAGCTGGAAAAAAATGTACGTTTAAACGTTCGCTGTCATTTGTTTATTGAAAATTGAAAATGCGAAACGATGTTAAATACATCCGCGACTCCCATTGAAATGTATTACGGATTCAGCGTGATATGCGCAACGCACACCGATTTGTGCTGCTTTACGCTTAATTTAATTAATTAATAACAGAACGCGAGGAGGCATCTGAAAATAATATCGTTAATTAATTTTCGCGTTACGAATAAATTTCACCGCCACTCACGCATTCTTCAGTACGTTCCGATTTAATTCCCGTCGAAATATTTAAAGCCATATAATGTATAATGCTGTTATTAATGGAAATTTACATGCATTATCGCAATAGTAGAAATCCGCGATTTGCAAAGTTTCACAAAGTGCATCAAAGCGGCCGGGCAGATAAATGAATCTTGCGCTTAAGTACCCGTGTAACAACACGACAAAAGATACAGCAGTTTCGCTTTGCTAAACATTACGAGTCCCGGGTGTGCCGTAACATCTCGCATAATAATAACATTCAGCCGCTTACCTAAGCTACTGCTGGAAATTATACTTACTAAATAAAGTTAAATTACATCAAGACGTTCTGTACTAAATCTTGTAAATATAATTACATGTACATATTAAAATGTTATAAATTCATTTATTATACAATGTGCTCCAAGATTATCATTTTTTTTTTTCATCTACGAATTTATTAATTGGCTTGAAATTGACATTTTTAAAAATGTAATTATGTTTTATAATTTATAACTTTATATTTATTTTATAACTTTTCTTCTGTAGATAAAATTTATGCCTTTTAATTTACTCGATTTATTTTTATAACGTCTTATTGTCTGTGCCTATCTGACCTCGTCCCCCAAATATTTTTTTACAGAGCAATCTGACTCACTTACCGCGCCACGAGTTTGTCCCGGGAGTGGGAATGGGCATCGCAAAGTGTCCTTATGACCCTGCGGACAATTCGACGGCGGTCTGGGTCGAGAAGGGTAATCCCGGAGACCTGCCAGCTCTTTATTCCGGTACGAACGCCGAGTTCACCAAAGCCGATACTGTAATCTTTCGCACGGATCTCTACAATCTGACTACCGGTCGCAAGGCGTTCAGCTTCAAGAGGACACTCAAGTACGACTCCAAGTGGCTCGACAGTGAGTACTCTTTTCACAAACGGTATCATTAGCCTAATCAAAAGCTTAATTAAACTTAATAGAATATCTATATACTCTTTCATCGCGAATAGAAGATAGCATTTAATGACTTTATAATATTTTCACGTGTCTTAATATTAATGGTCTTTCAAACGCGTACTATCTATAATTACGTTTTCCCTACGTATAGATATCGATCGCTACATCTACCATTACTAGACATACTTAGATCTCCGCACTTTGTATAGGAACCTTTACTCGAAGCCTGATAATTACGGCGTGTCGAGGCAACAATGAAATTTCCATTAGGCTTAGAGCGCGTAGTATTAACGAGAAGAGGGGGTCGTCCTCGATCGGCTAAAAAGCGAAGCAGGTCTTCCTGAAGAAACCGTGCAGGAAGGGTGCTGCTTAGGAAATAGACAGGGAGTGCTTTGAAGTAGGACCCCAGCGTCAAGCCGGGAACACGCTTCGGGTTCAAATGGATGCGAATAAACTGCCCCGCCTATTTTCCAAGGGTACCATTGCCTTCCTCGCCGACGACGAGGAGGACTCGCGCGGAAAAGCAAGAGAACGGAGGCGACGGGGGCGGGTTACGAGTGGAATTATAGGAGTTTGGAGGGCGCTAGGTTCCCTATCGGGCCGGTTAAAGAGGGTGCCGGCTCTCTCTCTCTCTCTCTCTCTCTCTCTCTCTCTCCTTCTCGTTCTCTTTCTCTGCAAACGGGATAATAAAATAACACCCCGACGCGATCTTCCTCGTCGTTCTGAACGCTGGCGTTCTCGACGAAAGTACCCTCTCCTTTTTCTCGAAAAAGGAGAGAAAGCGAGCCGACTGAAGAAGTTAAAGTTTTCCCGCCCGTCCGCCGGAAACCTCTCTCCTTTCCTCTCGCCTCAGTCCCGCGTAGTTCGGAGGCCTGAGCTTTAATCAGTTTTACCGGCTCTCTGATTCGTCGGCCGGGATTATTGCGATCCTCTCGATTTTTCGTTATCGGAGCGCGAACGTGAGAGGCGCGGCAAGAGCGGCCCGGCAAGGAAATTGGAAAATGTAGATTAGGACGTGCGTCGAATATAGACACACAATCCGACATGGAATTTAATAGCGTAACTCGCGGGAGGTAGGGGCGTAGAGCGCGCGCTGATTTGCGATGATCAAGTGTAAATAGAATCCGATTCGTTAGGTTCCTCGGTCGTGACGGGACACGAGGAATACGTAGAAAATTTAGTTATACGAGCGTTTAATATCAAAATCCTGCTCTATCCTTTGACTGTCTACGTTTTAAAATGATCGTCGAGAAAGTCTTGTTCCACAAATAGTTTACATTTTCCATTGAATATTTATTCGTTCGTTAGTTCATCAAGAGAGAGAGAGAGAGAGAGAGTCAAATTGTATAGAGAATATTTAAATTTTTTTATTCATTAATTATTACTTTTTTATTTATTATGATATTAATTTTAATTCCGTCATACCGCGAGCCTTTCCCAGCGAGCATTCATGCAAAACATACCGGTCCGGAATAATGGTGTAAGACAGTTAAATGGCTGCTTTGTATTTCTTGAGGGGGGGCTGCTTCCGTTTTTCCTCACTCTGTCGAAGCGTGCCGCCACTCGAACCCGCGCCTTCAGCCATCATCGCTCGTCGGGTAGCAAGGTCGCGGTATCCAAGCGGCAGAAGCCGAGGAGGGGACGGGCGGACGACTTTGTCCCACTTTGTATCCTTCGCACCCTCCCGCGGGACGCATGATTAGCCATTTGTTTCGTCGTTTAATTTCGAGCCAGCAGCCCTTTCACTACTCTCTTTCCCTCCTCGCTCGTTCTCTCTCTCTCTCTTTCCTTTTCTTCCCTCCCTCTTTCTCGTCTCCGCCTACTCCAAAGCTGCCGGGTGCCACCTCCGTTCAGATCCTACAAGCAAGACTACCGAGCGTCACCATCAAGGAGCATTCTCCGCATCGAGTTTGTCTATTAACAGAGGCGTTGATTAAAAGCAGGCGAGAGTACCGGAAGAGACGGATGGGCTCCACGCGCGTTCCTCTAATCTTCGCGACTCTCCGACCCTTTCCCCTCCTCCTTGTCCTCCCTTCCTCCCTTCCTCGCTAACAGCCTCTCTTTCTCGCTTCTCCTCGGTCTACTTGGCGGCAAGGCGAGACGCAATGAAGACTGATGCGGTTCGTGGTGCGAGGTCATGATAAGGAAAACCGGCTCTGCAGGAGGGTAAATCGCGGACAGAAACGGGGACGAAGAAAAATAGAGAGGAGAACGCGCAGTGGACTTAACAAGCTCTGAATAACTAGCTGACGAACGTCTACTTTCACGGATCCTTGCGCGTGCGGAATGACGCTCGAACATTAGCGCGCAACCGTCTTCCTTTCGAGCATCCGCTGCATTTAAAACGTAAAACGTCTCTTTTCGTCGCGATGTAACGAGACTCTTCTTGAAGTATAATGGCAATAGCGAGCACTTTCAATGTTCGAACCCCCCACGTCGTCGCACGTTGCTTGTCAACAGCGTCGGGATGCGCAATCAAAAGTCATCTCGCTACGAGACGCTTCCACGTCTCCTCTTCGATAAATTATTTCTCTCCTTCTGCCTCGCGGCCCGTCTCCGTCTATCTACACGGGCCTGTACCGCTCCAATATATCAAACTTCCACCGTCGAAGCGTCAGACAATCGATTTAATCGCTGAACCGTGAGAGAGATTGCGGCGGCCTCCAGCCGAGCGCCGCCGCATAATGTAAAACCGGAGGAGAGAGGACCGGGCACCGGCGGCGGGC
>QKQZ01025188.1:0-12503 GCA_003595255.1 Solenopsis fugax
ACTAATTCACCTAAAAATTTAAGTTATATATATATATATATATATATATATATGTACAATATATATGTTTCTAAAAATAAGACCAGTGAAACAAGGATAATGATAGGGCCGAATATGCGAAGGCACGTAAAGCGCTACATGTGCGAGCTTGAATCAGCACGAAGATCCACTTAAGGCCGCCACATATCCTCGGATCACAGCGAGAATGCCGTCCTCACTGTTTGCCGAGGTTGACACGCGTCATTGAATATAATGTGTACCTTCGTATACATGTAATTGTTACGAATGGAATCTGCCAGCTTACGCACACACGATATCCTCGCAATGGATAGTTAGATAATAGTCGTTTTACGTGTAATCGTGAGCCCGAAATAATGTGGACCGTGCAAATAGGACGCGTTCTTGGAAGGTCGTTCGCGCGAGAACACTTCAGGAGTCCTCTCCTCTCGCGGAATAGAGGAATTCGAGGCGATTTAAAAAAATTCTTCGGAAAACGAACTCGCACCGCGCGTTATGTCACGGCGCACGTTTATAACGCGCGCTCACAACAGGATACGATCCGACGTGTCTTTGATGACGGCGCACATAATGCTCGAAGTACAAAGGATCTCTTTATTCTTCGAGACGGCGAAGTAAATAATACTTCAATTTCCGGCATTCCGGCTGGGCTCCTCCGCCGTTCAAAAATACTTTCTCGTAGTATGGAAAATGAGAAATATCTCGGATTTCTTCCGCGGAGAGATAATACTCGCGCGTCCCGATATATACATTGCACGCGAGCGATTCACATTTATCGAACGCCGCGCCGCGTACGCATGTATGACTCATTTTTGGGTTTTCACTTCAATCTTATTGATTTTTCGATAAAGTCATACATTGTTATCGTACGTCACTGTTACGAATAATACACGAATACGCGGCAATGTTTGCTTTGAAATGTAATAAACGCGGCGATTTTGTAGTCGACGCGCGCGTATCGCGATATTATTATCTCGCTTTACGCATTCTCGTGATGCGGACGCATGCAACTGCATCTAGGGAGATGTGCGATTTACAAAATTATGCATCGCGATTGCGATCTTTCTTAAGAATCGCAGTGGATGTGATGTACATCGCGCATTGTGATTTTTAGCCAGAGTTGGGCAGTAACTAGTTAAAAAGTTAATAACTTTTAGCTTAACTTAGTTAATTTTTAACTTTAACTAGTTATTTTTAAAAAATTTATTAATTTTTTCCCAAGTTAAAAATTTATTTATATAAAAGAAAAATTATAAAAGAAAAAAATACATTTCCACATAAAAAACAATATTTCTTTGTTATTTCATCTAAACTTAATTAACAAATATATAATATTAAATTTGTTTGATGATTCATCTTATAATTGTTTTGAGTAATCTAATTTTAAAAACTTACGAATTTTTAATTTAATATGAATAATGTTTTTTAAAATTAACTATTACTTTAACTTAATTTAATCTTAACGTAAATTTTAACTAGTTAGAATTTTGTTCATGTAACTTTTAACGTAATTAAATTAACTTTATAAGCCAACTTTAACTTAATTTAATTAAAGAATATATTAACTTACCCAACTCTGGTTTTATCTGATATTTTCACAGAGAAAAATAATTTTGCTATCGTAGCAAAATTGTCTTTGTTATTGCATATTTTTAATGGCAGCGACAAAATTTAGTTGACACAATTAATTTTAAAAATTATTCGTTAGTAGAGCAGAATCTGTTTTATTATTAAAATAGAAAAAAATTGTTGACTGTATTTGTCTCTGCAATTAGATTAATTTGCTGTGAAAGCAAATAATAGAGGGTCATTCCACGCCATTGCAACCAGGTTAGAATTAATTACATAGGCATAGACGGAGACTTCCTTATGGACGGTATGGAGCTTTCCATTCCCAAAGTTTCTGTGTGGGTGTGGAATTTCACGCCCAGAATTCGAAGTATTTTAAAAAAATATTTTAATTTTTGACAAATTTTAAGAAATTTTAAGTGATTTGATAAAAAACAGTATTTAATTAGGGTGCCCACGTTGCACATTACATCCAACAAAAAAGATAAAATAGTTATGTGTTACTTCCGCTTGAATAAAGTACTTGATATCCAGAAGTGTCAAAAGTCTCTATCCCTGATTAATTGATCGCTTCGTAATTTTTAAAAATTTTGGTAATCATTTATTTATTATGTATGTTTTAAAAGTTCAAAATTAATTTAAACAAAAATGTTTAACCTTGCGTTTGGCTGCGGCGGCCATTTTAAGTTGGCAATGTTGCAGCGATTTTTCAATTTTCAAGTATTTACGTTAATTGCTGTGACTCTTATTCTATTATCAGATTTGAATCAAAAGTCATTCTCTTCAGCTTAAAATGCTCTTTCTTTTAGATTATTATAACTTTTCCCATAGGATACACAAAGAATCCTAATGTGACTAGGAATTGCAATAACAAATTAAAAAAATAAATACGGCATTACCGGTCGAAAGCAGTTCTTAGTGCTCAATATTTTTTTTCTAGGTAAATGTTATAAACATTTTTTTATAAGATTCTCCCAAACTGCGCGCCTCAATTTTGCCGGACTTAAAACAGAGCTATAAAGAAGAATTCGAATGTTATATCATGAAATTAAATTGCTAATCAATTTAATTATTTATTTAATGCTTGTACCCATTCCTACTATCCCTTCTAATCCCGAAAAAGTGTAAAGAAATTATTGCGAAAAATATTACCTCGACCAGGCTTTGAATCTGAAAGGATGTCTTAATATTTATTTTTAAGACACCCTTCCCGGATAGTTGGGGAATTTAGGTTCAAACCCTGGTCGAGGTAATATTTTTCGCAATAATTTCTTTACAGTTTTCCAGGATTAGGGAGGATAATAGAGATGCGTACAAGCATAAAATAAATAATTAAATTGATTAGCAATTTAATTTCGCGACGTAACATTCGGATTCTTCTTTAAAGCTGTATTCAATAATCGGAACCAAATGTGCGTCCATAACATTTAAATCATGTAATAAACATAATTTTTGTGTTATTTTTTTCCCATATAAATATTTAATAAAGAAATACTTAATTACAAATGCAACTTTAAATTGCATTTGTGATTTTAAATTGTAAATGTGATTTAAAATCGCGTGCGATTTTGTAATTAAAGATTCAGTTAAGTTCCTTAAATCACGTTGTGATTTAAAAAAAATAATCACGATAAATCGCCCATACCTATCTGCACCCTGCAAAATCGATAATCATGTGAGACAGGAGTATAAGAATGCCAACGAATCCACGGCTGTCCATTTTTGAGAAGAAAACCATTATTGAGAATCGTCGGAGAATCCTCAAGAATTACTCTCTTACTTCCTTTTATTTTATTAAGCTTAATAGCTTTCAGCGGTTAACGATAGAAAATAAAGTCTGCGGAAGTGAAATAAAATTATTCTTCAATTACTAACTTAAAATTAAGTTTAATCAATTTAATTTTTAAATTGATTAAGCTTCACTTTTATTTATAAATTAAGAAGTGTTTTCCTTCTGGTCTTTTCTTTTCTAAAGTATTCCAACATCGCTAAAACTTATCCAATTAACAAACAATGTTTTCAAAAGTATTTTTTTATAATATTTGAAAAACATTTGAAAAATTTTTAAATTTTAAAAACGTTAGAAATAATTAGGTAATTTCCCTTGTTTTCTTCTTTCAAACTTTCATTTTAACATTTGAAAGAACATTTTTTTATATTAAAAAATATATTTACTATGAAATAAATTCTTTTTTAACATTTAAAGAATAATTATATTGTTAAAATAAATTTTATTGACTAGCATCATATTCCAAAATACATATGATAATATTATAATCTAAAAAGTACTCTGAACATTTATTTTAGATTTTTCTCTGAATTTTTTTGGGAAATTTCCAAGCGGTCACCTCTCTAAGCCAGGATCGTCATTAACGTTGCTCGATTTCTGCGATCGTAAAAGATGATGATTCATGAACACTGTTAATTACATATACCAGACAGATTAATTCAACAATTTTTAAATGTTCTCAAAAAGATAAAACATATAATTAAAACATTTTTATAAATAAATGTAATGTTATAGTTTTTACTGATTTTTATGAGGAATATAGCATCTGGAGTAAATTTTCTGTTACTCGTTTGAATAACAAACACAATTAAAAAGCACAACTAAAAAGAACCAGTACAATATAATAATTAAATTATTTATGAAAACATTTTTACCGAATTATTTCAAATCATTATCTTAAATAAATAATTAATATAAAATAAATATTAAATTAATATTGAATAAATGTTAAAAAATATTATTTAAATCATTTAAACAAATAATTAAAATAAGTTTGAAATTAATGTTGAATAAATATTTTTTCTAAATCATTTTAATTGAATTAATGTAAAATACATATTTAATAAACATTTAGAAATTATTATTGTTACAAATAAATTGTGTAATATATAATTAATAAAAGCAAATATTAAAAAAACATTGCTGATTGGAAAAAAAAATGTGTCAATTCGTCGACTTAACATAAAAACATTATTAATAATATCCAACGTTATAGGAACCTATTTGTTTTATTATTATTTGAAATTATCAATTTCAACCGAAATACTACAAACTTCTTTTAACTAAAGAAAAAATTCCTTTTAGCTAAAAGTCTTAACAACATGTTATTTAATGGGTCTTTTTCCGATTTTCTTCTTATGCATTTTTCTTATTGAGCAATGTCATTTCAACTTTAGAATGTAAAAGTGTAAATAATAATTGTTATGTTAATATGTTCTGCAATCAGATCATAACGTGGAAACTGTGCAAACTACTAAGTAAACAGTTGAAACAATCTATATGAATAAACGAAATTAGAAAAAGGGGAAATGTTCACGATTATTTGTAAAGAGATATGTTTATCGTAATATTACAGTTATCAAATTCGGACAGATGGTCTTGATCTCTTTGTACAATTGAAACAATATCCCGGATTGAAATACAAATGTTAATTCTTTCGAAGGTCTCTTTTATTAATAAATCAGATAACATGACTTATCATCGAACTTCAATGTTTTGTTATTGAATAAGAAAACACTGGGTTTAAAATAAATTTTAGAGGTGATCGAAGATGATTTTTCGAATACTGCGTTCGAAAGCAACTGAAGTAACTATCCTAGAATAATTCGCAGAAAATCTCTCCATTCGCGCCATTCACACGCGTGTTTTCTTTCGGTTTTTGTTCATCGAATGACGTTGGTCTTCTAAGCCGTAGGCGTAAAGTTAAAAAAACACGGGCCTTGATTGTTTTCAAATAATCTCCATCGAAGTATTCCGGCAACTGACCACAGATATCAAGGTAGTAAAATTGTCTGGTGCAAATTTTGAAACACCTTGGTATTTTTCAAATTTTTTCTAAAATCGAGATGCGTGGCTCGTCATGTGATTTGATTTGGTTTGTCTAGGCTCGTATAGATTCGTCACAAATTCGGCTTACAAAAACAGAATAAAACTGTGGTCTCACGATTAATTTCCACGTAGAGGCTCTAATCTACTACGATCTGCCATGATTTGATGAGAAAATACGTACAGCACAGTGATCGCACTTTGATCTAACAATAAATAATTAACACAGATTTACGCAAGTTTGGTTTAATCAAGCAACATGTCTCTATCAATCCTGTATTTAATGCAAAACACACTTAATTGCAATAAGCTGTGACAAATGTTAAATTTTGTATACTATGCGACGTTTCGTACAATAATTTTGTGACGACGTTAATGTATAATCTCTTTAGATTAGACAGTATTTGATTTCGTTTAGTGTTTATGTATTTATATAGTATTTATATAATATTTTAATAATTTGTAAAGTTTTTAATTAATTATTAAAAATTTCTGTCTCCTAATTTCATGTTTTAAAAAAATTTTAACAAAAATTGTGCGAAATAATATGCTAAAGAAAAACGTTATTTATTTAAATTTGTGATATAAATTAAAATTTAAAAAGCTAAGAAATTTTTAAATTTGAGAATTGATTTAATTATATCTTTTCTAGAATTTTGGCTAGCTTAGTCAAAATTTCACTACTGTGCTCCGTAGAAACAAGAGCCGCGGGTTCACACTCAAAGTGCTATTGGCGTCATTCTATCTTCATCGATCATTGGGCGTAAAATAAGACATAAAGAAAGAAAAAGAAAGAAATATCAATATTTATTACGCGTTTTAGAATAAGACCTCCTCAAGTAGACGACCACTTTCAAAAAAATTACATGTATGTGTTTAATATATAATGTGTGTGTGTGTGTTTTTACTCTACAATACCATTGCAGCTAAAACTCAAGTAGTAAGCTGGCGTTATTTGATGTCATTTTGATGTCAGTTTATTATCTGGAAAGTTATCGAAATTTTAAAATTCAAGACTTCTTAAGTTTTTTCCTTTTTTTCTCTTAATAAACGACAAACAATTTTAATGATAAACTGTACGATTAACGCACTGAAGAAAAAGTTTTTATATTTAAGTAAATGTATTTATTTTAACATTATTTCATTCATTAAAAAAATATTTTCTAAATTTAAAAATAAATTATTTTATACTAGCTAATATTTATTTAAATCAAGGAAATAATGTTAAAATAATTATATTTACTTTACGTTTCGCAAATAATTCTGTGTGCATCAGCAGCACTTTTATTTTGGTGAGAACAACACAAAAGGCAGTGGCGAATATGCTCTTTATTTAGCTCCATTTTCAATCGTATTAAATGTAAAGTTATATTAACAACTGGCTTGCCACACATAAATGTTAATGCACAGATGCCAACTTACAAAAACCATAAACGTTTCTGCTTATAAAATCATACTAATGCATATATAGTGACATCTATTTGCATCGGATTGAAATTTTTCCTTAGAAGAAACTTAATTTTAACTATTATATGAACATAATGACAGTTGACTCTGCGATTTCATCGCATTTGTAACATGTCTAACAAGGAAAGGTCATCCTCCGATTTTTACGAGCCTTTAATATGTTGTAATACAGATCAAAATAAGGGACACGTATTCTTTTTATATGTTCCAGTTTTCGCTTTTAGGGGGTGAAAAAACACCCCTTTGAAGAAAATCGGTATTTTTTTTCGAAGCGAATGTCGTCAAAACTATAAGGCTGAAGTTCCATGGACTGATATTTTCTGCATAATGCATATCACGTCACCAACCAATTTTTTAAAAAAGCTCAACAGAAAATACAGCCGCTTCTGATTGGATACGCGATACGCGTTACGCGGAAAATTTCAGTCCATGGGACTTTAGCCTAAGAAAAAATGTTTTGAATAAAAGTTGAATAGCTTCAGGAGTACTTTATAACAGTGATAAAATTTTTTTTAATTTAAATTCTAGTACCTTTCCTTG
Source organism: Solenopsis fugax (assembly GCA_003595255.1). Taxonomy (NCBI): domain Eukaryota; kingdom Metazoa; phylum Arthropoda; class Insecta; order Hymenoptera; family Formicidae; genus Solenopsis; species Solenopsis fugax. Next base: position 7,430 of record QKQZ01025188.1, read on the forward strand.
TAAGTACAATTTGACGAATCTTGGTTTTGGGCGCCTCTAATTTTAGCCGCCTGCATGCTACGTACGTATGTACATATGTATTGCTCGCTAGGCACGCTGTTGCACAATGTCTGTTAAGTTAGCACCCCATCACAAAAAATCGAAACGGCACCTATGCCAAAATTAAGTGCTTTTTATGTTCTAATTATGTACCCTGTTTTCAATTTTTGTGCTCGAGCGATTAACAGGAAATCACGATTGAAGGTGGGGATTTTTAATAACGAGATTTTTAATTGCGTTTTTAATAGCACTTTACTCTTGTACCGGAAAGGTGGGGTGCTCACTTCAGGATCGGTTTTTTGATTAAGGGGGTGAGCACAAAAATCTCGTGCATATTTCGAAAGCACATAAATAGAAGAATATCTTGGGTCTATGACCAATTTGATATCTGCGTTTTTACTGGTACTTTACTCTTGTACCGCGAACGTGAGTACTCTCTTCAGGGGCGGTTTTTCGATCGAAGGGGATGAGCACAAAAATCTCTTTGTAAATATTTCGAAAGCACATAAATAAGAGAATATCTTGAGCCTATAATCAATTTCATAATTGCTTTTTTACTTGCACTTTACTCTTGTACCGCGAAAGTGGATTTGTACTTTGGAGACGATTTTCTGGTCGAAGGGGTTGAGTACGAACATTTGTTTATATATCGTTGGAAAGCATATAAAAAGCACTTAATTCTGGTGTATGAATTTTTGAATTTTATAAATTATTGCTATGAGTGGGTGCTGGCTTAACGTTAAGCTGACACCCCCACCTTCAATCGTGATTTCCTGCTAAATCGCTCGAGCACAAAAATTGAAAACAGGGTACATAATTAGAACATAAAAAGCACTTAATTTTGGCATAGATGCCGTTTCGATTTTTTGTGGTGGGTGTGCTAACTTAACAGACATTGTTGCACAGACTGTCGATAAATCGATCACGAATCAAAGGGTTCGCACCATCAATGAATAATATAATAAGCATCGTCACGCATCTCAAAAACAAAAACAATTCTCGTCCAATTTTAAGTCGTAGTTCCATGGCATGTAGCTTGTCAAGGTTGGCCATGGTTTGGGTCTTGTGGCGCGTAGAAACCCGCCAAGCCATGTCGAGCTGTGGAACCGCAGTTTAATACATTTGTTACAGAAATAATTTTAAATAAGACCATATCTATTAGATTAGAACTTAATAAAATGGCTCTCATTACTAGTAGGGAAAGGTGGGGTAAGACAGAGCAGTTAAGCTTTGAGAATGAATAAAAGCTAGATTTTCATAATTAACGAGTCATCTTTATTTTTATAATAATCTTTGGACATTTGTCTTACATAATAATTATCATTAAAATAAAATTTTAAAGTATTATACAATGTATTTAGTAAAAACCAAAAAGAGACATTTCTCCCCATCTTGCCCGTCGGGTCGGATAAGATAGGGTCCTCTCGTTAATGTCTTTTTTTCCAGTGATTTATACACCTTACCTGATTTTATTGCTTTGCAGATTATGATTTAGACTCTCGGAAGTTTTTCTTCCGTCAACCGGCGAATTATGCAATAGCAATAGTGGCGAGGTTAATAGACGTAAGTCGATATATCGATATCACTCGATAGTGCATATTATCGCCGTCTATGATTGGCTGTCCGATGAAAAATACTGCGCTGTGAATGGCTGTGGTCAATAACGATATAGGTATACACATTCGTGCTGCACACAGTTACAGTACTCTGTTCTATCCCCTTCTTGCCCGCTGTCGTCTAATTGTAATGATACCAATAATATTCCAAACACCGTTTACAAAAGTAGAAAATAACACTCTTACCTTACAGCCCATTAAATTTTGTCTCATAAACACATACATTCACAAGAGAATTACTAAAATTTAATACTAATGTCACGCATGAAACAATGAGATAAAATTATAAGGAAATCGCAAAAAAATATAAATTATACTTTATCTCAATAACGCAGCTGTCTATTTCGCTGACTCGTAGGTAACTTTCAATGATCGAGGAGCTGTATCTAACACATGTGCTCGTTTGTGATTTCTGCATTCGAATCAGGGGATACCCCGTCTTCCCTCCCTTCCCTTTCTTGCCCCACCTTCCCCTACAAGCGCCGCGGGTAAATTACTATGCAGAAATGAATGTGCAAAGATGACGGTCACACGAGAGTACTCCCTCCCTCTCTAGTCTCTACGATTTTGCGCATATTCTAAATCTAGATCAAAATATGAGACATTATTTTTATACGTACTCATAACGCACTTTTCGGAGGTAGGATACACTTTAAAAAAAATCAGTTTTTTCTTTCGGAACGAATATTCATGGTAACTATAAAAGATATAAAAAAATGTTGCAAATAAAAGTAAAATGATTTCAATGGTACTTTACAATGATGTGTTTTCAGATTTCTAAAAAAAATTGTTATAATTTTTTATATACTTCTATCACTTACTTCTTTTTCTGTAATCCAAAAAATTGTTTTCGTCCAAATAAAAAGATATTTTAGTGCCGAGTGCCTATCATGTATAACACAGTCATGTTCCGAAATGCGGACAAATCGGAAAATAGACGAGAAGATTTCCATACGCGCGCTGTCCTATCCGCTATCTCGCACAATACGCTACACATTCTTTTCATACTTTTTCGTAAAAAGAAATGTTAACTACTATGTATATACAGGATGTGTAACTATATGACAGTATATAATAACAACGACGAGAACAATAAAATAATAATATTGATTATTTACGCAACGATAGTCATATCCCAACACACTTAATTCGAGGGACATCGTATGAACGTCGCGATATCATATGGATGTCGCGACATCCCTCGGACGGAGTGTGTGGATGTTTCTTAGCCTTTTCGTTAGGAAAGGATATATACAGGGTGTCTCACAAAATATGGAACATGCCTAGTAATGATGGTAGTCCCAATTCCCAAATACGAGGGAGAGTCTCATTTTTCATATTAATTTTATATACGTCTTCATTATGTGATGCACCATACCTGAACGCGTGAATTTCGGACGGTTTAATTTACAAACTTTAAACCCTTTTCATTTTAAAACTATTATGAAATTAAAAAATTAACAAATAAAAATTTAATTAAATAAATAAATTAAAACAAAATAAACGAATGCTGTACAAGTCAAAAATTATAAAATGTAAATACAGCTTTTTTGAACAAATTTTAAGCGCTATAAAACTGCATTTTTTTCGCTGGTCTTATACGGTTATAAAGCGCTTTTACTAGTGAATTTTAAAAGCACTTTTAAAGCGCTAAAAAAGCTCTGCACCCGCAATAGGTTTTTTTTAGCGGTTTTCCGGCGCTGCTGTGCTACATGGGTACAGATCTTAAGATTCGTTGTACACTGAGGAAGACTGTTAATTAAAGATCGCAACGTTTGTTTATTATATTTAATTAGTAATGTTTTCGTTCATTGACTCTTGCGTATAACACCTAGCATGGCTTTTAAGCCCGTTTCTTGTTTGTAATTTTCATTTGAATTAATTTTTATTTGTTGCGTGGCATATTAAAATATTTCGTACAGACTGGTATAAATAATATGCAAAGATCTACAAGATCACAATAATACATACTTTATTTTACGTGAAAATTCTTCACAAATTGATACTGCTGTTATTTATTCTATTGTGGCAGTCAGGGCCACTAAATTTTCATATAATTTTATATAGATAGCGCGTTAGTGGTGCCCTCACGAAGTAGATGCCCTTGAAATCGGAACTGAATATCAATTATATCCATATTCAGTCGATAAAAGTGTGCAGAATCTAAAAGTAAATGAAAAACAAATTTGAAAATGACAAGGAAAAAAATTAATTGTTCTTGTTATTAAAGTTAATTTAGACATAATTACCTTATGTTATACAATATTTCATCGCTCCGAAATCTTTATTGATTAAACATTATTTTTTTTTTTTTTTTTTTTTAATATCTTTTCGACGTTCTATTTGCTTCATTATAAATAAAATTAATAAATATTTTGTTTCGCATTTTTCCACTTTAGATATCATTAACAAATTTGCACCATTCTAATATAAAATAGTGTGCTATTTCTTTCGTTATAACATCTTTTAAAGTGTGATAATGCATTACGCATCAAAAAATCTTGCGAATAAGATACTTATTAATCTTCTTGCTGTGTTTTAAAACCCTTCCATGTTAATCTGATAATTTCATTTATGTCTGCTTTTTTTTAGATATAACTGATAATTTTACATCTTTTTCATCGCTTTGAGATCATCAAATTAGTGTAATTTTTTTTATTTGAGACATAATTCGTATATAAATTTTTAACTTTCTTTATTTTGTATTGTAAAATGTCATTTGAAACATACAAATGATGCATGCATAATATATATTTATGACAAAATTCAAAGTTTCTAAGTCTGAAGTTGCTGAACTTCTGTACACTCGTACTCGAAATGAAATAAATATATATTTGAAGTTTGATAAAAATGAGATAAAAAGTTTAAAAAGCAAAAAGTATGTCTGTATTCAAAATATAATTAAATATTTAACCCTTAAACACACCGATTTTGTAAAATACGGAAACACATTTGCGGGTCTGAGAGACTTTTTCAACTTTGAGAAGCTATAACTTTGATTAAAATCAATATTTTTCAACAACTTTTTTTTTCAAATAAAAGTTCAGAATCTCAGAAATATGACTGCACAATCGGAATTGCCAAAAAATAATTTATTGTGAAGTTATAAAGAAAAAATCATTAAGCAAAAATTAGAAATTTGTCAAAAATTCACTTGTATCCCTAATAAATTAGGAGGAGTAATTGCTCTACTAGCTTCCATTTTTATCTTATATCTTCTACCACTTCAAAATATTTATATACCCTCTACATCTTTCTTCCCATTAAATCAACTATTATATTGAATATTTATTAATATCTTTATTATATTAACATGGGCGGGAGCTCAACCAATTGAATTACCTTTTATTTTCATTAGTCAATATTTATCAATTATATATTTTATATATTTTATTTTTATACCCATTATTAATAAAATT
>QKQZ01025192.1:0-17797 GCA_003595255.1 Solenopsis fugax
GAGGAGGGATGATGGTCCGAATGAGTATCGATGCGGTGCGAGTCGCGTGGGCGAACCCGCCAACCCGCCAACCCGCCAACCTGGGCCGCGCGCGACTCTCTCCGTCTCGCAATCTCGTATATCGCATCGCATTGTTTCTGACATCGGAGATTTATATTTGCCGCCACACGGCCGACCACTTTTTCTGTCGATTGAGCTCATTGTCCGCGAGACGATCGTGATTAAGAGGCGCGTTAACGAGCCACATTGAGCGGCTTCGGTTGGCGAGCGCGCGAAATCCGGACGCTCGTTTCACGGAAGATCGGAGATTCATTACGCTTACGTGTAACCGATCGCGAAAAACCAGAAGGACTCACGTACGCGGACGCTGCCGCCTGCGAGTGACCGGCGATGGTTCGATAAATTTCTGGCGACGCCATCCACGTTTCGTTTCTCGATTTATAGCATTTAACGGGACGAGTGTTTTCGTTGGATATAGGGCCGCGCGCGCGTCACGCCCGGCCGAGCAATCCAACAAACGAATAAAAGGTAAATCGATCAAACTGTTGTTCATTTACTCGTTTTGGCGGATTAATCGAACGGACACTTGCTCGCTTTGCTTGGCCACTTGCGTGACCGATTATTCGTTTTGATCGCCTGAGTCAAATGATTTTCTTACTTGTTTGACAGCCTTACAAACCTTTTAAGATGTATCAATTAATCTCTGTTTATTATTAGAAATTATAAGTAGCAAAAATAATGGAGAGATGGATTCATAGGAAATGATTTTAATCGATTCGAAGTGCACTCAAAAGGCGTCATGAATGCAATCTTTATATGTGCTGGAATGTATACACGCTGGTAATTATATAATACTTTTGTGCAGAAAAGGAGCTAAATGAGTGTATATGCCATGTGCGAAGGAATGTTCTTAATTAAGATGCGGACACGTGTGTGCTACTATCTGAAACGGAAGTTAGGCGATGGAGACGAACAGACAAGCTCTAAGCTTGAGAGAACGATTTCATACACGATGTAGCAATCTACAGGATGCTTTGAAGCAACTTGTGGTTCGAATTAAATTTCTCGCGGCGGACTTCCGTTAAAACCGACCGAGGAGGAGATTCCCGAGTGCGGCGCCAAGAGACGATAACATCGGACATCGCACGTGTTTTCATTTTACGTGTTGTACTCGCAACCGCCAAGAATATCTTCACACTGTTTCTACATGGAAGTGTCTAAATAATAAAATTGTACTAAATAAAGTACAATTTTACTACAGCATCTAAAAATTTAGGTATATAGATCAGAAAATAATTTTATATTGGACCATCAAAATAGTTATGTAGGACGTATAATAATATTGCTGCAAACAATTTTGACATTCTAGCAATCAAATTAAATATCCGATACAATTTTTTAAATAATTCATAATTATTTTCAGATCTGTATTTCAGCAAAATTGTCCTTTCCGTGTAGCTGCATATCTCGTACACTTTAATACTTAAATCAAAATTTAAAAAAACTTTAATATTTAAAATCATATTTCAAAAAATTATATACTTAGGAAAATAATTATTTTTTATCTAGCATTTAGAAGAAAATCGAGAATTCATTTTTTTTTAAATAAAATACAAATTTTAATCTTCTTATTTGTGATTTCCATCAATAATAATAATAATTAAAATCTTATAAATAAAAGAGAGGTCGAGAGCTATTAATTCATAAGAAAGTATTTAACTGTTAATAATTATTTTAATTTAATATTTGTTTCATATTTAAAATCTGTATTTGTAGGATTAAAGATACTGACATTCTTCGACGTGATGCACTGATACTGCAGCGTAATTAAATTTTTAATAAATTCGTAGCTCAGATGACATCTGAGGCATTAATCTTCCGCAGCATACAAAATAATTCGCATGTACAAGGAAACGAAGTGGGATTTCTGTGAAGCCATTGTCGTGACAACAAAGCCGCCACCCAGCGTAACGCCAGTACTTCGGGATCGACGTTAAGGAGCCGACGATAGATCGTCGTAGTGACGGAGAGGTCGAGAATTTCGCTCGTGGAATATGGAGAGGCCAGAGGCCTGTCGATCGCCCCTAAACGACGTACATTCAAGCTCGCGTCCGTTGTCATGGAAATCGAAGGACGACTTCGTCGTAGGAACCCATTGAGTACGTGACGGCGTCAACGCGCTTTCGCACAAAAAAAGCTGCGAGATTTCAGTCTTCTGATATCTGTCATGTGTCGTAGAGCGTGCGGACAAAGTTGATATTTGTAGGGTATTTTGAACAGGACTATCGCTACACATTGTCGGTGTAAGTAAAAAGGTCCCGTAACTCAAAGATCCGTAAATCGCCGTGACGAGAGAAAAATTATTCTAGATTTTTTAAAAATTAAAATTAAAGACTAAAATAAATATAAATTTAAATAATTACAGTGAGAACGTTTAGGATCGATGACTGACATGTGTGAGCATTGTGCGAAGGCAGAATGATCAGCTGACGAGATAATTAATTGTATGTAATGCGCTATTCATTTTATTAACAACGCTTTGACCGGTTATATGTATTTGATTCATACACTACTGAGAACAAAATTACTAAATTTTAATAAATATTTGTTAGTATATTCAATAGGAAATTACAATTATAATTAGGAAAATATTTACTAATTGTAAATAAATATTTATTTAGTAAAAGGACAATTAAATTTTACTATCGGTTTTCTTTTATTGAGTAAATATTTTCTTGCAAGTACACAAGCAAATTATTTACTAAAATTTAGTAAATTTTTTTTCTCAGTGTAGATTATTACTGAAACATATGCTATTACACTGAGGACGGTTCAAATCCTAGGGACCGAAACGTTTGTGAAGGTTTTGTAAATCTGAAGGAAAATATATGGATTCACACGCGAAGATCTTGCGTCTGGCTCTTGATTGGCATTAAACATCATACATTTAATTTATTTCCTTGGATTTCCTACTTGGTTTGCGATTTTTAAAATAAATATATTAATAAATACAAGTATTCTACAGATAAAAATGAATATATTACGAAATGCGGTCTACTGAAAAATGTGCAATTTCACTCAATTTAAAACATTTAATACTTCGCGATAATCATATTTACATATTTAATTATGTGAAAGGAGGGACCGCTGCCCTCGTGCGATTAGCGAAAGTGGCGAGCATTCGTCAAAACCCGGCCTATCCCGCTTTATCTGGACCTTCAGACCGGAATAAACTTAATCCGTAATCTGCTTTCCGGGAAAATCACATTCGCAATCAGGGTTCGTGGGCATATCAAAAAGATTCGCGCATGAACGACTCGGCGAGCAATTATGTTTCTTTCTGCCCGAGAATCTCCTCGTCCGAGTCAGCCCTTAGATTCGTGTCCTCTCTTAATTTCGCGCACCCTCTTAGAACGAAAAAGTATTCTCTTAATATTCCCCATCTCCAAAAAAAAAAAAAATTTTTCGAGACAGAACGTTCTCCCGTCAGTCGAAAACGAACCGAGTCGCAATTTGGAAAACATCGCATCGCGCTTCACGGGAATATTATGGTTGCTCCTTGCACACGATCTTTTTTCGACATGACGCGCGACATCCTGGAGCCTGACACCCCCTCGCACGCGACCGTCGCCGCCGCCTTCTTGTCAAATATTGACCTCTCAGTGCGAGGGAAGATGTGCCCGCTTTCCCTTTCTATCTCTCGTTCCTCGGCAGAGACATATCGAAGACGCGTCTCGCGAAAAGAAATGAGATTTCGTCACGGATCGGAGCTCACGTCGAATGCAAAAAATAGCAGGGGTTCGAAATACCATTCCCGATTCTCCAAACTAAGATTTTAGCCCGCGTTTTATTCCGACGTGAGACATGACGGCGATATTATTGTCTTTACACTGTACTAGATCATCGGTGAAATATGTAGCGGCGATTCTCTGCCGACGACACCTCATTAATTACCATGGAATGAACGGTCCTAGGGATAAAAGTGATGGTAGATTAAGAGTGGAACTTTAATTAAATGAAACCGTTTTAAGGAAAGATCAAGAAAAAGAGATTTAAAACCGGCCTGCTAGTATATATCATATCTCATAATTTACGTTATATTATAACTTAGTAGATGCCCCGCAAGAATTTATTGCGTAAAGTACTTTATATCTTTAAACTTATTCCGAATATATCATTGAAAGAGATTAATAACTTTTTTTAAAACGAAATTAAGAATCTTTCCGCATACAAACTGAGATAAATATAAAAATTTATCAATGAAATTGCTCTGCAATTCCACAAGTCACAAAGTTGGAGCTACAGGAGATCGAAGTGCGAAGTTGGAAAATGTTCGTGTACTCAATTTCATGGTCGCGATCATAAAAGGGATTTACAGTGAATCAACAGCGTTGTATTATCGTCCCACTTTTTCGAAATTTCGTATAACGTAACTAACAGTCCCCTCGCAGTCGTTAGTACGCCGCCAACGAGGGGTGACTTACCCGAACGTACAACGTACGCGAACTTGTTAATTGCCGATATAAACACTGGAGTTTCCGGGCTGGCGCCAGAGACGCGGGCCTCCGACCCCGTCGTCAAAATTTCTCCCCCAACAATTCGGGTTTTATAACACCAATACCCATTTTACAGCGTTTCCTGATGAGCTCCGATCGACGGAGTTGTCTAACAAGCAAATCCCTGTATATTCCTTCTTCAATCTTCTCAACTAGCTAGCAAAAAATCGATTCTTGTATAAACGATGACTTTATAAAAATTGTCGACTTTAGCACCACACGAGGATCGATCTCTCTCGAAACGATATTCCAAACATCTTGGCTGGACAGCTCGTTGATCAATCTCTCTTTATATCTACTATCTTTTATTGCTCGTGAAACTTCAGCGTGCAATAATTCCTGGCGTTTCCAGTAACGATCTTTTTGTAATTCTATTACACAGTTTCCTCGATAAAGCGGTGATGGCATTCTCAGTTAATCGTAATAACGAAGGAGCAAGTTTGCTTGCAGAAATCGTTGGAAATTTATTGCTAGCTTTTATTGTCGCAGAACCGTTTTGTAAAATAATAATGTGAAAGTTACTGAATTCACATAGATTGGATCAGAATGCTGCCCGTAACCAGCGAGTTTTGTGGGACTTTTGAAATCTGAACAAGAACGCATGATACGTGGAACACGGTTGATACGCACATTTAAAAAATGTGTTTGCTTTTCATTCACGTGATTCCAAATCTATGATTCGCAGTTCGATACGCAGTTGGAACGCATGCCTGAGTTGTGATATAACCCGACGCGTGCAACTCCCGCGTCAAGATATCCATGCGGTAATTCGAATTTCAAACAGTCTGGCGAATTTCCATTGTGCTCGCAACGCGACGTATGTAATTGCTATGCTCGGATATCTGTAACTGGCTTGTTGCTGCGCTGCTGATTGGATAGCACGCTAGGTATATGAAACGTTCTCGTTCGCCGATTTCAACGTGATTTCAAATTATTTCAATGGGCGACGGTGGCCCCAACTTTTTAATGATTTATTGCACGCAGCGACCTTCCCATGCGGAAACCTGCGAGTTCATCTTGCAAAATCAGATTGTTTCAACAGATTTTTTTCATTCATCGTGCTTCTTCCCGCTGCCGATTCTCTCGTCATCGCAATCGACATTCACATGATTAACGATCGAAACGATCGGCCTGATTATTATAAATCACATCGTCAATTTAGAAATCGAAGAGATGGAATTGTTCTCGTATAATCAAAATAAAACGCGCGAAAAGTGCACTGAGAAAAGAAGACTGGTTATAACTACCAAATGTATAGTGAAATAGTATCAATTAAATATTTGGTCAATGTAACCAAAAATAATTTTACTTTTCTAAATATTTAGCTTATACCAGATTTGATAATGCTTACTAAACATTTAGAAAAATAAAATTATTTTTGGTTATATTGACAAAATATTTAATTGATACTATTTCACTATACATTTGGTAGTTATAACCTTTTTTTTCAGTGTGCGTTCCCTCTTTTTTATGTAATGTATATCTTTTTCGCCGTATCCGAGATACGCAGGAGATCTCGTCACGACCGGTTTCATGAGACGAGATTTCTCCGCGGAAGGGACTTGAGTTATTACGCAACTTTCCATATTTACGATATTAGTGCGAGGCTAAATTGCTGTCTTCGACGTAATAATTTCTTTCCTCTTTTCTTTTCAGAATGCTCACGTCCCTACTCGCAATCGCATATCGCCCCACCGTTTTCCGGAAATGACGAAAAACACCTACCCTCCAAAATTTGTTCCCGCGGGAGAGAACCGAAGCGAAGTTCTCCCTTTAATCCGTATCTCGCGTTCACGCCTCGATTGCCAAGTTACGCGGCATAGTTATTAAGAGAAACTTTGCCCTACGGACTTCCATCTCTCTCGTGCTATCTTTCCCATCCTCCCTCCCCCCCTATCTGTCTATCTATCTCGTCTATCTGTCTTCTCCATCTCTTACTTTCCTGCTATTGCCGCTTTGCTGCCACTGCTGATGTTGCTGCTGCTACTGCTACTGCTGCTGCCGCTGCTGCTTCAGTGTCTCCAAACTTTCGAACGTCGTAGGCAGACCGTGAAATCTGTCCCCGACGAAAATTCCAAGTAATTCCTCGGCGATGCTCCCACGGAGGCGGTCCCACCGTCGCTCATCGTCGATCGAGTTCCCCAAAAGCGTACATCTTCCGCCGTATATCTTTCAAGAGACAGACAGACAATCAGCCGAGATTCGCGCCTTTCTACAATGCCAGCTACTGAAGAACTCATGCGCTATGCGGATTGTTTCGAGTTACGCAGTTAGCGGAAATGAAACAAGTACGGGAAAGCAAAAAGTTTGGAACGTCTTTCGATTACGCCATTGGCTTTACCAGATCTAATTATTCCGATTAAGAGGAATTAATCCAAATAATCCTCGGTAGAAAGAATTACAAAACATCGAGATTATCACGCAAATTTTTCAGAGCTAATTCTCTGAAAAATTTACGTGATAATCTCGATGTTTTGTAGTGCGCGTGAGCTTGATTTTAATAATTAATTATACCTGTGTCAAAAGCTCGTTTCAGTCGGATAAGCCTCTAAGCCGATTTCTTTGCGAATTAGGGCTCGGCCTGTTCAATATGCTAATGTTGCGCAAACGTCGAGACCTTTGTCGACATTCGTTGCTGCGACATTCGTAAAGTCGCAACAATGATAGGGCAGGCAGGCGGACCGACCCACTCCGGGAACCGGCGGTATCCAGTGCCCTCGGATCGCAGACGAGAAGAAAGAGAGCTCCGCACGACCTCCGACCTTACATCGTAACCGGTTCGAACGGCACGCGGGTAAGCACTACTCCTCTCGTACGCGGGCATGCGGTAAGGTAGGAAGGGTTCCCGTGGGAACGGCGATCACGCGCGAGCCGGAATATCCGGCAGAAAAGCGAAAGGAGGTGAGACCACGAAAAACCCGAGAGGTTCGATGCACCAAGGAAACGGTGGACGGCGAAAAGTGTGGCGTCACGTCGAGGCAGGACGGAGTTTTTTTTTTTTTTTCTACATGGCAGCGACCATTACCCTCGCCACTGACGATACTGCCGACGCCACCACCGCCACCGACGACGACGACGACGACGACGTCGCGAACGAGGACGTTGGTGCGACGCGCTAGTACTTCGAAGGTGAAAGTTTCACGAGGGTGACCGAGGAAAATTACAAGAAAAAAGAGAAAGAGAGAGAGAGAGAACGAGCACGACGACGTGTCTCCTCGTTTCGAAGTTCGAGACCCCGCGCACCGCTTACTCTCTGCTACTTCGTTGCTCCTTCTCCCGTTTCGTCCATCCCATCTGCCGGCTCCGCAGAAAGAAACAAAGTTTATTCGTTTCGAGGTAGAAGCCTCCCTCCTATCGTTTCTCTTTTCTCTCTCTCTCTCTTTCTCTCGCTCTTCTTCTCGACGATCGCCGCGTAAAAAGGTTTTCGAGAAGCTGTAAAAAACGTGATTAAACGGCGGATACAATGTAACTGCTCGTTGAGTGTGCGCCGTCAGAGAAACTTGGAAACTCGCGACGATGAGGCCGTGCCGCCCTTCGTCCGGCCTCGCTCGCGCCAGTCTGAACCGCTAATTTAAACGTCGTCCCAAGCAAGTTCGCTTTCTCCTCTTGATCATTTATTCGTTTTTCTTTCTTCACGACTTACTCTCGCATTAACAGCCACAAAGAAACACAACTACACTACCCACTACCGCTTTAAGAGCGAGCCTCTACTATCCGCTCCGTTGCTGTCGATTGACTAATGAATCGTAATCGCATCGTGAGTTTTGTTAAAACGTATGCAAAGCACAAAGTCCCATTGTATCATTCGCTACCATTACCCGTGTCAATTTTGGACAGACGCGGGCCGAGTCCGGGCCAAGGGGGGGTTCGAGAGGTGAATGGAGCGAGGGAGACGAGGTCGTGCAAAAGGGCGCTCCGCCGGATCGTGCAAGGCATTTGCGTACGGCGGAAAACAATTAATGGACGCGGTGTATCCGACACACTTGTAAGCGAGAAGGGTACCTGGCACACACGACACATGGCCCATTACGAATTAATGTAGCATTTCACGGCGAATTAATTACACGGAGCGGAGCCTCTCGAGTGCCCTCTGAGAGCAAAAGAGTCGGGCGAGCCCGGCTGACTCACCGAGGTACTCGAGTACCAAATCGTTTTAATGGAACAACTGTTACCCGTTGAACGTGCGCAACCTCTGATCGAACATGAGTATCGCAGCGACGCGTTTTTTTTTTTTTTAGGGAGAATCACCAAGTAGGTTTTGCGTGCTTGGAATAAATCATACACTCGAAATTGCAAGATTTAATACAAAATTCGATATTTTATCAAATAGTACTAGCACGCACGTCGAAAACTATGTCGAACATTTATTTTTAATTTAGATTTGTAGATCTTTGTAATTTATGCACAGAGAAAAAATGCTGTTGAATCAACAATATCATTTTAATTGGAAATATCTTGTTAATTCAATAACAGTATTAATGAAACAAAAAGACTTAAAGTAAGGACAATAATAAATATAGTTAAATGAAAAAGATTTAGTTGAGTCAACTACATATATCAATGACAGCCCGTGATTCGATGTTTGAGTCAAACTAGTTTTAATTCATATTACAGAATTTTTTTAATGACAGCTGTGACGATATTAATGATAAATAGCCAAACAAAATTAATGTGTTGTTTAAGCTTTTTACGTGAGAGTTACGGCGAGTAAATCCGAGAAAAATGTGCAGACGTCGCGTCGGCGAGCAAGAACCTGATACCGTAGGAGAAATGTACCACTTAAGCGTACACGTACCGTGCATCTGCAAGAACTATTTTTCATTAATGTATTCTACACTGTTTTATACGTGTGATGCAATAATTTTCATCTAAATAATATATTGCTTTATTGTCCTAAAAATTCAACACTTCAGAATTCGGTAAAAGTATGCAAAAAATTTCCTTGGATTATAATCATCTTATAAGATAAATTAAAAACGATTATAAATTAATATTGCCTAAGTTATCAGTTTGATTTATCAACTAACAAATAGAGAAGAGTTACCGAATGCATACAACTCACAAGAGAGAAAGAGTTGTTTTATATTATATTTCCCATTTGGTACATGTTGATTTGTACGCAAATAAACATTGGAAATTGTAGCTAAATGTTTCAGATATAATATTACTGACACTTTTAATTATAATAATGACATTATTATACAACTATTATAACAATATTTAACCTTTCACAACGTGTATATTTGTCAATAACAAATTAATTTATTATAAATTTTTTAGCAATATGGTGCGAAAAATACGATTTAGGCGACCAGTCACCTGTAAATCTCTTAAATCGTATTGTTTTTGAATGTATCGAATTTACGAATTAAAACACTTAAAAATATAAGGAATCATTAATTAATATTTATTTTAATAATACTTTAGCTCAAAAAGGATCAAATTCAATAATTAATAAATATCACAAAAATAAAAAGGACATTTGAAATAAAATTATCTTAAATGTTTACTATTTACATATAATATTTTGGATTCATATCAATTACTAGATGACTAATTTTGGATTCAAATCAATTTTACTATTTTATTACATATCAGCCTTACATTAATGTCATTTGTTGTAATAAAATTTGTGATAATACAATTTAGGAAATATAATAGATTTAATTTGTTGTATAATAGATTTTATAAAAACGTCAATTTAATGTTGATAATCATTGCAAATACGTACAATGTAAAATATTTTATAATAAACCTTCTTTTATGAAAATATAAAAGTTCAGTAAAATTGTATGATTACATTATTATCAGTTAAATAAATTGATCAAAAATTAAAAATCAGTAGTACATACCTGATTTTTTTAAGTGTTGCTAGCATGCATGAGACAAGATGAAATCTGTTAAATTTCTCTCTGTATTACTCATTTCTCGTTTACTTAATATTTTTGTTACTAAATATTGCTTATATTAAATAAGAACATAAAATATTAATAAAGTACGATTAGGTGATCGTTACGCACAACTCTCCTCTACGTTATTAATAATATGAAAGATAAATCTCTCCTCTCTGTTTGAGGATTATAATACCAATCCAAAGTTCTGTCTACAGGATGAATTCCGTTCCCAATAACTCTCGCCCAGTTAAAAGGATTAAAATTAACGAACTCCTGTAACTTTGTTATTTCGCAGCGGGTATTTACACATTGCAGATTTTATTTCTTGCGGGACGAGACTGCGGTATGAAAAAAGAACGGCGGGACGCGACCGCTAAATTTCGGCAAACGAAATCTCGTAGGTCGTGTATCGTGCGCGCTGCAACCCTCGCGCCGTTCCTCGTTCGATTTATGACGCAATCAGATACCATGGCGCACGGAACTGACCATAAAACATGGGAAACTACGTTGTCACCCAGTGGTAGTGGTACAGTCCCGGTCAGAAATCATCGTGTCGGTTCTTTCGTCCTTTTTTTTTTTCATTTCTCTCCCGCCCTATGCCACCGCGAGGTCGGTTCTGAAAACGGAGCAAAAATTATTACGCGGCCGCGAACGGTCGCGTTGAATTAATTATTCCGCGCTTTAATAGCCAACGATAATTTGCGACTTCGCCGCTCTGGTAGCCACAACAATGCGCAATGGTGCACCGGCACTACATCATCGCGGATGTTTCCCATTTTTGCCCACGAATTTATAGTATAATTGTAGTATAATTGTGATTACGTATTCGAGAGTGAGTACTCAGCGCCGCGCGTCGCTCCTCTGTCTGGATTTTGACGCGTTCCTATATAGAACGCGTCGCCGATACACGCGCGACACACCTGTCACGTTCGTCGAAACGTCCATAAAAATGAGCTGCCATTCCGACCGTATAATCTCGGGGAACGACGTCTGTCGCTTAAATTACCGCGTGTATTTTTGTCAAAAATCAATACGACGCGATTGCGTCGCCGGCGGTCACGACTCACGGGTAATAACCGGATGCCGCAAACACGGGTGGCACGAGACTACCACGGCACTTTGAGGATCGCCCTCTCCAATATTCGCGATTTGCCGGAACAATCGCGCGAACGCGCGAGAGTGTTTTTCCTTCGGTATCGTGGCACGCTCGACAGTTCTAGCGATCGTGTAACTCGATAAACCAAAAATGATTGGCGTGCATCGTGTTACGCGTATCACTTTTTTTTTTTACTCTATCCGCTGTGATATTTGTCGCTGGCCCTTCGAAAATTTTATGAAATCTTTTTTTTTTNCGAATCGCAACAACTGCTATGATAGCTGCTGCCGTCGAAAAAAACAGGATCGCAGCGTCACCGAGTTTTTAATTCGATCAGCGTGACTCACGGCGTGGCTACATGCCAAGTGAAAATCCATAAACCGTTCTGAACGCAGTTTTGTCGTGTCCGATGAACGACTAACGGCGCAACGCGGCGCGGCGCGAGCGGTAAAATCGACGGTAGCCGAAAATCGAATTATTGCGCTACGGGCGATAAACGTCCGGGTTGGCTCGCTACTCTGCGTAGCGTTGTCCGTTTCGATTTCGATTAATCGAGCAAGGCGCCTCGATCGACGCCCGGCGTCGCTGTTACGTGTTCCTCATGGTTCAAAGGCAAATAAAGAGAAAAAGAGAGGAAGGGAGCGAAATATTTGCATGGTGTAGTAACCGACGGGATAGATTGGCGTCGCGGCGTGCCAGCTTCGTCAATTTGTGTAAATTGCGTCTCCGGTAAAGCTGCAATGGACTGTGGCTGCGTACGAATTATACTACAAGTTTGCACGTGTTCTGTTACGTTAACACGTATTCATCGTAAAAACTTATTCTGTTATCTTAGAGGGTAAACCATTCTTTTTTCTATCTAAACACACGACTCATCAATAAGCTAATAAAACTAGACCAGTAAACCTTGACCAGTGAAACTCCCATCCCTATTGTATGTGTAACGTTCCCTGCTATTACAAAAAGCTTATCATAAAACTCACTCCGCTTTAGCTTATTTCTATTTCCCAATAATAAAATACATTTCGAACCTTTGGAACAAAGGTTCGGTTCATGCATCCTTAAGTTTCTCGTTCAAAGCTCTAACGAACAGCATCTATGTATAAAACAGCTAAAAATAAAAGAGTTTTCCACAATAGGAAGTCCCGATTCAGTTCTATCTTATTATTATGTTACACTTTAGTACAGTTCTCGACATCGCTTTCCCATCGCATCATGCGATTTATCCGTGTTCTTTCATAATGCAGCTCTTTCGTAGAGAACCGGGCTGCGTCACGCGGCTCGTCCGTATTCATCCCCTTCGGCCAGGAATATACCAGTTTCCTGTTGTCCGAGCCTCCCTACTCTTCTTCTCTTGACGAGTGATCGAGCTCCGACGGAATCCACTTCCCGCGCAGAATTACAATGGATATTGGATCGGCATTTCCGGCCTTCAACGTCATTGCAATGCAAATAATATCGCGCCGGATATCAATTTTCGCTGACTTGGCACTTCATTATCGTTATCATCCTTATTACAGTGGATCAAGGTGCACACGCGTAAAGAACGATTTTGCTGTAGTATCCAAAAATTTAGCTAGATACTGATCAAAACATAATTTTATGTTGAACTATCAAAATAATTATGTTAGAGATTCAAGCATGATGATACTGATATAAAAAGTTTTGACACACTGATTATGAGAGAAATCGTTTGGTAGAATAGTGATCAAATGAATTTTATAGTTACTGATACCAAAAATTTAGTTACAAACTTAGTTAACAAAACTTTTTGTAATTTGTTGTATGAAAATAATTATTCGGTTGTTACAAATTGTTTGGTCAAAACAACTATATATTTAGTAACTATCGCTATAAAATTCATTTGATCACTATTCAATCAAACTTTGGTTGATTTTAATCCCGATCTACAATAGATGTTGTAAGCCTTAAGCCGTAAGAAATTGACCAACCATAGCCGATTATTCTCTTCATATTCACCTGTGATTGGTAAATTTTTTACGGCTTAAGGCTTATTACACCTATTGTAGACCGGGACTTACCAAACATTTCTCTCAGTGTACTGATGTAAAAAGTTTTGACAGTCTCTCTCTCTCTCTCTCTCTTTTTATATATCGTTTATTATATTATCTTATTTTCTTATTATAATGAATTATAAAATCCTTTCGAAGAGTTCGAAGGCCGCTGGAAGCATCATTATCTAGCCGCTTCGAGCAGTCGCATAAATTGCATCCTCAAAAAGATAAAACAATAGCTTGGGAAATTTATGATAGTGCGTGCGCGCGCGCGCGCGTGTGTGTGTTAACGATGATATACTCCTGGTATTGTTTCGTTTTTTCAAATGAAAAAGGAGGAGGTGCCAGAAGAAGTTTCGCACACTAAAAGGATCACTCATAGAACTTTCAGCATTGCCTAACGGTCTGAATACCGTTCGCGGGCATTCAATCAGAAGAACGAGGCGGGCAAATTATAACGAGCGGCGGCGCATTGCTCGCGCGCGGAATAATTGGAGTCATGCAGTTAACTGCGTAGACACACGAGTTGGTCAGCACCGAGAGCTTTAACACTTCTCCGTGGAGAAGTTGCGGGAACGATAGGTTGTGCCTAACGAAGCGAAGTTCATTCCTGCCGATCAACGGACGTGCGAAGCAACTGCTTTCGTCGGCCAGAGCGCGCGCGCGAGTTTCGGACGTGGCTGGCATGGAGAAGAGACGTACGGAGTCCACGCATTCCGACTCTGAAAAAAAAAAGTTCGGAGACGTGTCGCGGACGGCCTACGAAACGGAGACGCGTTTGCGCTCACGTCCGGCGAGAACTCGCCTCAATTACACGACCATTCTCTCGCCATCGATATAAATATTTCGCTCGGCGAGAATTTGCGAGCACGCAAATAGCTCCTGACCTCCCGCGGCTCGACGAGTCGCTCGGAAGGACGGCGATCGATCAGAAAATAAGTAAATAAATAAATAAAAATGAGGAGGGACCTGTCATCGCGCTTTATGTAGAACGCAATCGCGAGCTTGCGCGTAACCGGTGTTTACGCTCGCACTCGGAGGCGTCCGTCGTCGCGGCAGGAGGGAGAAGAAACTGGCGAAATCGTGTCGCCGGCACCGGCCCCGGTAAATCATCGATGTCGCGCTTCGATCGTTCCGATCGATCGGATGATTTAGGGCGAGCGGTCGTCGCGTGCGTCGCGTGACTCCGCCATTAACGACTCGCCCGTCGTGCAAAAAGTCGATCGTGCGCCTACTCGAGGGACATTCGCGGGGGCGAGCGCGAGCTTGAATATTACTGCTCACGTCCGGGACAGTAAATTCTTGTGGCCGAGTCGTCTCGTTTTAAAAGCGACAAAGTGGCCGGTTGCGCGACGCCGAATGACACTGAACTACTGGGCTGAACGACGTCTTCCCCTCGCTGGGAAAGGGCGGCCACTCTCGCGAATTTTACTGTATACCACCTTATCAGCGATACGGACTTGCAGCACGACGAAGAAGAGCCACCGCGACGATATTCATTCCCACCCCTGCCGTAACTGCCGCTTTACTATCCAATTCGCCGTGGAAGGAGCGCTCGAGGGAATTAGGTTCGTTCCTCCTTGGGAATCTCTTCGGGAATTTGCCCTCGTCATCGGTCCCGGGAGAATCGGAAACGATTTTCGGAGCTCCTTTTCCTCGCGCGCGGCACCTCCTCCCAATCGTTTTTTGGACAAAGTGGATGAAAACGGATTAGAGAGTACTCTAGACGGAGAGCAACGCCTCCGGTACCAGTACGCATCATTCCGCGAAACGCTGATAGTAACGAAAACTCGTAAAGCATCGAAAATAAAAATAATCGAATGTATAATGTTGGAAGAAAATATGATCTCATAAAGAAAGAAAGTAAATATCTCAATATCTGAACATGTCTGTATTCAGACACACGGAAGCTTATTATAACCAATCTTAAATGTACTTTTTTATAATAAAATAAGAATCTAGTAAAAAGGCTAATGAGAGTCTAGCGCGGTTCGTAATGGGCACAATAATTACATCAGTGTCACAGACAAAACGTTTTTTTTAATACAAATTTTCAATACAAAGTTCGAACGTTTCGACTCCTTTTTGAGTCATCATGTTTTGTATATGACACTGATGTAATTATTGTGCGCATTACGAACCGCGTTAAACTCTCATTAGTCTTTTTACTAGATTCTAATTTTGTTAAATCTCGAGAGTCCTTTATTTAAATATACAGTACCGGCCAAAATTATATATATCACCTTTTAAATTTTTTTAGCATAATTTGTTTTAAAGAGCACGATCGTGATAAGAGATTCTCTATTAAATCATAATATTTTTTGATGATAAGTATAACTTACGTAAATAATAATTTTTTATCAAATAATGAAAACAGCAACTTATAAAAAATTAATTTTTTTTTTGAAACTTCCAAAATATGTTAAATTTCAATCATAAATTTTGAGTCATTATAACAAGTCTAAATAATGTGGATTATTAAATCTAACTGCTAAAACTAGGTTATGATGGTAAAAACAATGATTGTGACACGAAAAACAAAGAAAGCACAAAAGTGCGACTATGAAAAAATTAACAAAAAATTCAAAGATCATAGCATATATTGTCAAATCTTATTACGCTTTATGTACAAGGTGTACCTTCCGTCAAGTGTTTACTATAAAATTTTGAGTGCATTCAATACACTTTAATAAAAGTTATGCTCAAAAAATCGAAAGGTGATATAATTTTGACCGGTACTGTATTTTCTTTTTTATAATATTAAAATTTGATTGAAATCTTTAAATACATTAAGATATTTAAGGCAAGTTATTTATTATAAAAATTGACGTTAAAAAATAATTTGTTACGCAACTAGATTATATTTTGATGATGTTAACATTTTTGAAAAAATACGTATTTGTCAAGTTAATATTTTTTTTATTTATTTTATAAATAATATATTAAAAACAGGTATTTAGGACTTCAAAGCGTTTTAGATTGTCCAGATATTTGTTCGTTCAAATGTTTTATAATATAAGTTTTTATTATTTTTTAAGTAATTAAAAGTTTTTCATATTTTTGTATGCTAATAATGTTTTATATTTCATATTTCAGTTAATTACATAATTAGATTATTTCACATGAATCTTTATGAAAATCCAACAATCTTGGTTCTGCAGTATTACATATCCGGTTACTGAGACATTTATCTTACGTACATATGTAATAAAAAACAAAAGCTTAAACTGATGTAACTGCAGCGAGCGCGAAATAGCGTTAGTAAGTAAAATACAAAATTGGAGAAAATTTATCTTTGCAAGAGAAGCATTTCTCCCTCGGTAAATAATCGTGCTATTAACTATGTTACACTGAAGCGAAATTCAAATATAATTAGACCTGCGTCACAGATATACGTGTTAATTGCGAGTGTGTCTCTGACAAGTATTTAATATTTCCCTTGCCGTGTAATTACGCTGGTAAGATCGAGCTCTTTTATTTGAAAAGACACTACGACGAGCAAGTAGGAGAGCAATTTTTCATACCGCTAATTACGACGAGATTATTTCGTTAACATTGCAATGAAAAATTATACACGTCCCGTGGCAAGCACACCATTCAACTCGCCTCCCACTCGAAGGACTTAACATACAATCACGCGGCACACCCATGCCGTGCGCAACGCAAAATAATTTATCTCAATAAAAATTAATTAATATAGCGAAGCACATAATCGCGTGCATTTAATGACGAGATTAAAGCAGTTCGCGATGTTAATTATTTCTCGCTGTCCTCGTCGATGTCACTTGTTAAGGTCCGCAAAAATACGCATGGTATCGTCCCTGGTCTCGCTATACGGTCACTCTTTTTCCCAGCTCGCAGACGCGCGATCGACTGGCCGCGGGACCGTGGGAATTAAGCATTAATTAACCCGGATGTGCGGCAGCGGATCTGGTGGCGTTTTGGACGGTGGAAAACCGGAGCGCGGAAAACCGTAGAACGTGAAATGCGCCAACTAATAATTAATCAAAACAATGACACGTAGGACAAAACGCTTCCCTTAACGAGCCAGTGCACAACCGACACCGGTGCAGATTCACTCTTTTTTTTTTTGCATTTATTTCTCGACAACGACCGTTGCGCGCACAGAACGTAGGAGTTCGAGCAGAATCGAGCGGAGAGCGACGGCACGGTGACTGCTCGTTAGAACCGCGGCGGAATCGAGTTTTGTTTCTCGAAACAGGATAGAGAAGAGGC
>QKQZ01025200.1:0-13398 GCA_003595255.1 Solenopsis fugax
TGTACACAAAGTTTCAGATTTTTTTGAATTTCCGGGTTGCCTAACGTTCCTTGTCAGTTTTTAACAAGGAATAACGTTACATAATTAGTGGGCGCTTTTTAAGATACACCCTATATAATATATTAACAAAACTATATACTATCACCGACGAGATACTATTAAAGACCGCTAATCTTACGGGAGTTCGTGTGACCTAAAATGAAAAGTTAAAATTTAAGCGATTAAGAGTGAGAAACTGGTAATACAATACCAATTTTAAGATTTATTATAATTAATCTGATGTTTCATGGATATATTTATGTATTTATAACCCGAAAATTCTCGATTTTTATTAAAAACTGCAATTTTAATGTTATCATCTAAGTTTGATTATCCACAGAGATAATAAAGGAACAAAAAGAATTGCAATTTTGAAGCAATATATATGATGTTATAGCATTATAAGTATACATATTTACTTATAAAACATTTATATAATAAAAAATCAAAGATTTAATAAGATATTATTGAAATATTTGTGTTAACAATTGCAAATTTCTATCCACTGTCGATAATGTCATCGCTCTTCAATTACCGTCGGGCCCCTGAGGCCCCTTTAGTGGTCACGAAAATTTGCCCAGGGTTGACAGTCTAGCTCCGGAAGTATGCTGCACGCGTTCCCGGAGTCCCCCCACAGTAAGGATCTGGGCAGGACACCCGGAGGGGTTTTAGTGGGTATGCCCTGGCCGACACGCTGTTGGCTGGGGTGAGTCCCACATAACCCCGGGCTCTCCCCCGAGGCCCGGGATATGCGTAATGCATTTCCCCTCCGCGAACAAAAAAAAAAGGGTTGACAGTCTTTAACAGTCTCTCGTCGGTGATACTACTTACATTATTTATAAAAACATTATTTTTCGATTCCCAATAATTACCAAAATTACATACCGTTTGCCGCAATTCGGCGTACACTTGTTCAGATAAGAGTGTAGTAGGCTTCAAATGTTGTAATTGCTGCAAATCGTTCTGTATATGAGTAATTCCGTAAGTGTTACTTGTGCTGAACGACATTGTTGCGCTTTGAAAACAGGTTTGAGGCGATGTGAAATTGCTTGGACGAAAAACAGGTGCCACACTCGGCACATAATTCTGACTGGATGAGTAAATCTGCGTTTGATTAGAAGCAGCCTTAGAGATGTTGCAATGTCCATGCTGGGAGAAATCGCTCGTGTTTTTATCGGAGATGTGATCGGTCGTTTTAAGTGGATTGAAACCGATATTGTGAAGATAATTCTGGCTCCCGTCGCTTAACGAGCAAGCCTGGACTTGGCTTGCTTTAGGAATACTAGTCGTATCGCATTGAGAATAGTTTTTGGCATTAGAGGAAACTTTATTAATAGCAACCTGCCGCAAATTGAAAACATCTTGATCAATGCCCAATGAATTCTGAAGATAACTTTGGTTATTCGACGAGCACGCTTGTGTTTGGTTGAACATAGCCTTGACAACGTTGCAAGATCCGTGTTGAGTTTCATTCGCGTTACCATCGGTAATGCTATCAGAGGTTCCTTCGAGCAGATTAATATTATCGTGATTGACCAACGTGTTTTGGGAATAATTCTGATTCAATAAACAAGTTTGTAAACGAGTAGTCGCCTTGATGACATCGCAGGAGCCATACTGATCACTTATACTACTATTGGAAGCATTATTGCTGACGGTCTCTTGAAATCGATTAACGCTTGCTTGGGTAACCGAAATCGGCATTAATATCTGGTTAGAAGCCGAATTGACAAGGCAAACGTTCGGCTGCTGGGACAGAGCTTGCGTTTGCTGCCAAATTTGGCTCACTATAGTCTCAGTGGTCAATTCTGATACGCTTTGATCGTTCTGGAATCCTGGTTTTTTAATATTTGTGCTTTTCGGTTTCCAAGAGTTCTGCATTTTGTCAGATGATACCGACAAGGTGTTCATTCGACGATCCATTGTTACTATTGGCGATTTCGGTTTTCCCTGCGGTGGAGGCTTCAATGCCGGGATAATCGATAGAGGCCTAACGGCGTCTTCCGTCGTTGAAAGCTGTTGAGTGAACATCGAATTCTGTTGCAGTTTCTGCAATGACGAGTAATGTAGATAATTCGCGGAAACAATTTCCGACTGCTGATGTTTATCATTGCTAGCATTCGTGTTCTTGGTCGCCTCCTTTTCACCCAAGTGCTTCTCCAACTCGGCCAAGAAGACTGGATCCAGCTTCTTCACGACAGTGGCAACTTCTTGATGATCGGGAATAACGTTCAAGGATAGGTCGTTCATGCTCTGTACAAACTCACAATTGGACTTAGGTTTCGGCGGGCTCACGTTTGGACCGAGAGAAGGAGGAGGAGGCGGAGAAGGCGGAGTAGGAACAGCGAACGATGATGCGGATCTACTGTTGCAAACATTAACATATGTCTGCACAGCAGAAGTATTTCGTAGATCCTCTGGCCAAGTAGACCAGTTCGATCCAGATGGGCTAATCTTATCTATTTCACTATAATGATTCGTAACATCGTCACCTCCCACATTTACGTTCAAATTTAATTCACTCTGTTGATACTCCTTGTTCAGATTCATCGAATATTGTTGAGTTTCCTGAAAAAGAATAAAGACCAAATATTAATATATAAAATGTAATTAAAAATTAATTGATCAATTTATCATTAGAATTGCTTTCACGCAGAAAATTTATTTTTTCAAAATTTATGCAAATTTTTTGTAAAAAATATTGCTTGTATTGTCCACGTGAAAAAGAATCGTGTGAACATAAGTAAATAATTTATATAGCCGTAAACTTGAAATGTAAAGTACAACCTTGATATAAAGTGTCTACTAACTTAATGAAAAACTGAACAAGAGAGCAATGTGCGCAATTTCGTAAGAAGTATAGCTAAAGATGTCTAAATAGTAAAAATAATTGTAGACTTTATGCTTCGATAAACACATTCAATTACTTTAATCATTGAATTGTTAGTCAAACCTGTCAGTTGGTAATAATCTTCACTGATCAATGCAGAGGGATCATCGAAATTAAGATTTGTTAATATTTGTTTTTTTTATTGTTTCTCACAAATTGTATAATAAATGAGAATTCAGTTTTTCCTCTACTACAGAATCTTCAGATTTTTCTTTTATAACATCAATAGTGCTACCCTTCAATTTTTTATTACTGTAAAAATGTTTATAACACTGAGCATCAACAGGGATGAAAATATTAATGTAAATCTTCAACCGCTTTTTATACGACATTCTTCTATAATCATTCAATTTTTAGCATATAATGCATTTTTGTTTAGATATTTTAAGAGTTTTAATTACTACCGCATGTTTTATATCAACATTTGTTCCTAAACAAATGACGTTTTAGGAGAAAGAGAAACAAGAGAGGGTGGGGAGGTAAGACCGAGTATCCCCAGTATCGCGCGATTCGAATGCAGAAATCACAATTGAGCATACGCGTTAGATGCGGTTCCTCAGTCATTGAAAGTTACGAGTCAGTAGGCAGCTGCGTTATTGAGTTAGAAATTATATTTTTTTGCGATTTCCTTATGACTTTATCTCATTTTTTCACTCGTGACATTTGTATTAAATTATTATAGTAGTTTCCTTGTGAATGCATGTGTTTCTGAGACAAAATTTATTAGGCTATAAGTTAAAAATGTTATTTTTTACTTTTGTAAACAGTGTTTAGAAAATTGATATTTCGATTAGACGAAAAGAGGCAAAAAGAGGAAAGAAGAAAGTAACATAACTGCGTGCAGCATGATTGCGCCTGTCTGGCTATTGACCACAGCCACTCACAGCGCAATTCTCAAAAAAAAACTAATTGTCTCCTAAATGAGATAAATCATAATCTACAGAACAACAAAATCAGGTAAGGTCTTAAAATTAAGAAAAAAATATTGTAACACTAATTTATTATAGTTCTATCCTGTGTTATAAATTTATAATATATTTAGTACAATAATCAAGACTCGTGAAATTGTCAAATTAGCAACAATAGAAAAAGCGGCAAATACGAATACAACGCGGTCGACGATGCGCAATAAATAGTAAGAACAAAGGTTACCGCATGAATATGAACCGTCATGATTATAAGAGCGGGATGATTTCGTTACTGTCTGACAAAGAAACTTATTCCAAAGTTACCAAAGATCCGATATGTCAACTTACTAAAAAAAACTAGATTATTGCTCTCAAGTTGGAAGAATTCGGATTACATCACTAATGCTACGTATAAATATCTGTATTGCAGTGACGGGGTACTCCCAAGGGCCTATGGATTACAGAAGCTGCATAAAGAGAATCATCCTCTTAGAATCATTGTTTCATCTATCGATAGCCCTCTACATTTTTTATATCAACATTTGTTCTTAAACAAATAACGTTTTAGGAGAAAGAGGAACAAGAGAGGATGAGGATTTTTTACTGGCGGATTTTTTACATAAAATTATTTCAAGTAGCTTACCGTTGGCATACAGCCACATTAAGGATAGTTTCCAACTAGTACAGAAACTTAATGGTGTTCAACTCGAGGAGAAGTTTATTCTTATTTCCCTTGATGTAATTTCTCTTTTTACCATCATACCCATTAAGTTAGCATTAAATAGCATATCAAACAGATGAGAACATATATCCAAAAATTGTAGTATTCCTAGAGTGGAATTTTTAAACGCTGTACGGTTCGTGCTTGAATCTACTTATTTTAAATTTGATAACACATATAAACAGAACTTCGGTACTCCCATGGGCTCTCCCTTGTCTCATTGCTGACTTGATGCTGCAGGATCTGGAGACAGAGGTGTTAGGATCGCTCGATTTTTGCGTACCTTTCTTTTTTAGATACGTAGACGATATCGCCATGGCTGTGCCCTTCGACATGGTGAACCGTACGTTAGAGGCTTGTAATCTTTTCCATCCAAGATTACAGTTCACTATAGAAATTGATAATAAAAAATTTAATTTTTTAAGTTTAAGGATACTACCATCATTCTCAATGATGTATCCATCGAGTTTGATTGGTACCATAAGCCAACTTTCTCAGGGCGGTATCTGAATTTTCGTTCTTGACACCCTGTCTCACAGAAACGCAGAGTGGTTATGGACTTAGTCGATCGAGCTTTTCTTTTATCGCATCCGAAATTCCACAAGAAGAATTTTGAACTTATTGTTAGCATCCTTTTAGATAATGACTATCCTCTGGATTTTATTTTTAATGTCATTCGTGAACGTCTTAGATGTCTCTTTTCGAAGAGATCTAAAAAACAAGTTTCTGACAACACTTCCAATGAAGTTGAAAAAATTCCTTAGTTCACTGTGCTGTATTTTCCTTCAATCTCGGACAGATTCAAAAATATTTTTAGAAACTCTGACATTAAAATGGCTTTTTACAGTTTGAACAAACTTTGCAGATTTATTAAAGTACAAAAGTACATGTTCTTCCAATTTCTTCTTGTAGGAATGTCGTTTATAAAATCTCATGCCGTGATTGTGACGCATCTTACGTAGGACAGACTTGTAGACAAGTTAAAACTCGTATCTCTGAACATCGGAATCATATTCGTAGAGACGTTTCTACCCATTCAGTTATCACTGACCATAGATTACATTACAGTATGACCATGAATTCGATTGGGACGACGTAAGGGTCCTTGACCATGAGAGATTTTATCATAAGCGTCTTATTTCAGAAATTTTACATATCAAACAACAATGTAACGGCCTTAATTTACAGTCAGATACTGAATATCTACATCACGCGTATTTATCTATTGTCGACAACCTATAACTTGTACTGCTATCTTTATTTATTTTCGTCTTTCTCGTTTGTTTATCTCATCTGTATCTCGGTTTGACCTGCAGCATCTTTTCCGTTTCTCATTGTAACTGTGACTATCGTGCGTGCTAGTTGTGCCCAACGTTCGCTCTCAATTTAATAACTTATATATTTATTTTATTATTATTATTATTATTGTTATTAATATATTCAATTGTGGGCACGTGGTATATATTGTTGCTAGAATCTGTAATGAATTGACAATTGCTGAGGTTGAGATGAGTTACGTTGCTTTCTATAAGTTCTTTTCATCTTAATCATGGCTCGTTATACTCTTTTTCACAGCTTGAGTCATGTGCATTATTTTCAGGCTTAAAAACTCGGACAAATTTTGTAACATCTTCCTAACGAGGTAGCTTTCGCCTCAACAGCAGTGGCTTCTTTTCATATAACTTATACTAAAGATGGCTCGAAGGATGAGCCGAAACGTCTAATTATTAAAGTCTTATGTGATAAATAACCTTTGTTGTTACTATTTATTGCGCACCATCGACCGCGCTGTACTCGTATTTGCCGCTTTTTCTATTGTTGTTAATTATAATATATTGTTATAATTACAAATATTGTTATATCCTCTAACAAAGCCTCCCAGAACGGCGCTCCGTACGCACAAACGCCAAGTACACGCGTACTCAGCCGACACCATCACTCCACGCTATCTCGCCGCGCACGCGCCGTCGCCAAAACTGGTACACTCCAAATGCGTGCTCACGTCCCGCCGAACCGATCCCGAGCGACGGGGATGCTGGTCCCCGAATGGATCCGAACGTCCCCGAAGTCTCAGAATCGGGGTATATACAAGGTGTCTGCGAAAGTTCGCCGACGCTCTAATAAATTGATAGAGCAAGTCAAACTGAGCAGAAAAGTCCTTTACACCATTTTTCAAAATACGCAATAGTTACCGAGATAAAATTAGTAAAATCGGCCGAATAAGCGTACTTCCCCTGCCTACTGCGCGCGGGACCTCCTAGCGGTCTTCGAGCCAGGAGCAGGCGGCGCGGCGAGGAGGGAGTATAAGCCGCTCGCCTGTATCCATTGTCGCTTATANCGCTTATACTCCCTCCTCATCGCGCCGCCTGCTCCTGGCTAGGCGACTGATGGGCGGTACCGCGCGCGGTAGGCAAGGAAAATACGCGCTTATTCGGCCGACTTTACTAATTATTATCTCGGTAACTATTGCGTATTTTGAAAAGTGGTAAAGGACTTTTCTGCTCAGTTTGACTTGCTCTATCAATTTATTAGAGCGTCGGCGAACTTTCGCAGACACCCAGTATAAACCGCGAAATGTAAGGAAGCTGGGCTCTTTGCCTCCGACTAGTCACTCAGGAGAAGTCTCCCAGGCTGCCGAGAGATCAAGCGTCTTGGTCTTTCCAAGTTCTTGGCCAAGAGTTCTTAGCAACCAATACCTTCTGGCCAGCATTTATTCCGCCTGCATCGATCCGCAAAAGGGGTGAAACGTTCTTCGCCTCCACTGAGCGTTCTCAGCGCGGTCGGTGCCATCCTTCGTTCCGCTTCGCGCTAGCAACCGCGTATCAACCGCAACACGCCGAGTTAAAGGGCCACGCACGACGTATTGTCTTGCGACGCGGTCCTCAGTTCGTGCGCCCCGCCGGCCTCGAAGTGCGCCGCGTTCACCGAACGAGCGTCGACAAAAACGATCACACACCGCACGTGCGAATCTAAATTTAGCCGACTCAGCTGATCATGTCCGCGACAACACGCGAACGCGCTCGCCATCGAATACGCGCCGCGATCAATTACAAACTGCCATCGAACCGATGCGCCGATAATCTGTCACGATAATTACTCTGTAACACGGGCCAGGCCCGTCTGTAATTCCGATCGCCGAGCCGAGTATTTTTAGCACCGAATAAAGATCTAGAAAATCTCCCAAGAAACCCGTCCAAGATAAACACGTAAATTTATCACGATTTCGTCGAATGATTGTAAGTTTGCCGCTGTTTCTCACCAAAGTCTGTGCCGAGTATTTGCATTATTATTACAATCCGATATTATTGCATTGTGATTTATGTCGAATATGTGTCACGCTTAACGTTATATTCAATCGTGCAAAATAACCGCTTACAATAAAGCTATTTCTGTTAACTTCGCAAACGCGTCGACTAATCTAATTCTCTCGAACCCCTTCGTGCACTGGAATCCCGGCGAGCTACGTCCGTGCACGAGAAAGCAGCGTCGATACAACCCTTTAAAAAAAAATTTAAGATGTCACCACTTGGGTTTTATTAAAAAAATAAAGATACTACACTTGGGTTTTATCAATGTAAATAGGTTTTTTTAATAATTAACGTTATAACCATTTGGGTTGGAATAAGAAAATCCTTAAACGAAAATACAAAGACTCTACCACTTGGATTTTATTTATTAAAAATAGTATAATAGTTGTTTTAAAGAATAATATATACTCTTTATAATTGGTGCAATTTAAAGATTTCATACTTTTTTTGGAAAAATGCATATTTAGGTTGAATTAGATTACACAATTTTAAAATATTATTTATTTTTAAGTAAATACCACTTGGATTAGAATAAGATTTTTCAATGAAAATAAAAGATACTACCACTTGGGTTAGAATAGGAAAATCTTTCAATGACAATACAGAAATAATACCACTTGGATTTTGTAGAAAAATTAAAGATACTACCACCTAGGTTGGCATAGGAAGATTTTTCAATAAGAATATTAAGATAGTTCCACTTAGATTTTGTAGAAATAATGATTTAAGGCGCGCGCGCGCGTGCACACACGCACACGCACGCACACTTGGCGCCTCTTTTTACCTTTTTTTTTTTGAAAAGGCAATTTTTAACTGATCAATGAAAATATAAAGATAGTACCACTTACGTTTTTTTAGAAAAAATAAAAATCTGAAGTGCACACAAACACACTTGGCGCCTTTTTTACCTTTTTTTTGAAAGGTAATTTTAATTTGTACTGATCATAGGAATAAGATGAACATATGGAGTAAAAAAAAAGCAACTAGGACATAAAACTATCATCATGCCATTGTGGACATATGGAATACAGTTATAAGACCTCAGTTTCAAATTCCAATATTGAAATTTTGAAAAGATTTCAATCTAAATCCTTGAGACTATTAGTGGATGCGCCTTGGTTCGTTACAAATAACATTATCCAATGAGATTTTAACAACGGAGCCGTTAAAGAAATAATAATTAAATATTTCGAATTATGCTACTAAGTTGAATTCTCGTCAACTAGCGAACAAACTTCTGATTAAAAATGCGGACAAACGTAAACTTAAGCGATTTACACTATTAGATTCTATCAATAAGATTTAAATAAATTAGTTGAAGTAAATCAGTCATTAGATAGTAACCTAGTAATTTAGTGATTATAAACAATTTAAAAAAAAATTAATTATTTAAAGAATTAAGAGTATACTCTAATGGGAACCCACATAATGTATAATTTACTTAATGTCATTACTTGACAAATTGTAAATTTTGCTAGGAGTTAATAAAAAAATACATCACTGTAAGAGCATACCTCTGTATCAGTAGAATCAAGGATGAAAGAATTCACAGTATCTCGAGCATTATCTCCTCCTTCCTGATCACTCACATTTCCATATATCTGTGTCTTTAGATAGTGATTAGCAGCATCGGCAGGCACGTGACTATAATATCGTGAATGTGGCGGCTTCATGAATACCGCAGAGGTATCAAAGGGATCGGAATATGCGGAATGCACGTTATCAGAAAAATTGACATATGTTCTGCCTTCATTATCCTGCCAAGAGACTGTCTCGCCATCGATGGGTTCATCCAGAATATTAATCACGTGCTTACATGCGACCTTCTGATCGTGTACAATCGCAGACTCCTCGGCAGATAAATCGATCAGGGTATCCTCCTGACTAATGCCAGAGGCTGATGACGCTTGTAAGATTTTGATAGGACTCGACCTAGCATCGTTGTGTAATTTTGTATAATTGAATTGTTTTCTGGTACGTGGAGTGCCACAAGGAAATTTTTTTTTCGTCTGATTGTCAACTGTAGCTGCTACCAACACATCAGGAGGATCCATTGGGTTTCTTAAATATACATCGTCGATGTAAACGGGGCTGCCCCAGCTCTTGCCGAAGGGTGCTCCGTGTCCTGTATGAATAAAAGAATTCTCCAATGGTTTGCTGATATCCTCCGGCTGCTTTCGACGCATCGGATCGACCAGACAACGCGGAAAATGTCCTAATTGAAAAGTTCGCTGATTCTGACCCTTCCACCAATAGTTCTCAGATTGCCCGTCGATGATCGCGATCTGATCTCCGGGTTCAATAGACATCTTGCCAGTCTCTTCAAAAGCGGTCAGAGCTTTCATTACGGATGGCACCATACCGGTCAACGATTCCTTCAACGAGGTAAAAGTTGGTCTCTCTGAGGGTTCTCTCGCCCAGCAATGAAGCATTAGTTCGTACATGTACGGCGGCATTGCTTCTGGTTCGTGAAGTCGCTCACCTTCACGGTCAATTTTACGCAAGATCTCGGAGCCGTTCAAGCCCAACCAAGGTTCCTCGCCGAACGTCAACATTTCCCACAGCGTCACACCGAACATCCAGACGTCCGAGGCATGACTGAAGTGCCGAGCCTTGAGAGATTCGGGTGCACACCAGGGAAAAGGTACTTTTTTATGTTCTGTCATGACATAGCAATCTTCCTGTTGAGGAAGCGCCCTCATTAAACCAAAGTCGCCGATCTTGATCTTGTCAATAGTACTTAACAAGACATTTCTGCATGCCAGATCGCGATGAAGAAAGCGCTTTGCTTCTAAATATGCCATACCTGTGGCAACCTGCAGCGCGTAATTACAGAGCGTGAGAATTGAGATTCTGCCGCATTGCTGACGCAGGTAGTCGAGTAACGCGCCTAAGGGCGCAAGTTCGGTTACCATCATCATTGGTTGCGACAGCACCACGCCGTACAACCTAATGAGATTATGATGATCCAAAGTATGCATTGCCTGAACCTCTGAAACGAAATCCTCTATTACACTAGGCTGGGTAAGAGCGTCCGCTTTGAGGACCTTTACAGCGACAGGTAGAGTTCGTCCAGAGGGGGAAGTCCACTCCCCTCTTCTTACCACACCAAAACTTCCGTCGCCCAATTTAACAGACAGCGTCACATCTTTGTCTTGTATGAGACATGTTAGCACCGAGGAAGCTTCAATGGGCTGCGAGAATCGCTTATTATTTTTACCGCTGCCACCAGGTTTAATTTTAGTGATTAAATTCTTTTTCCACTGAGCATTTCGTTTCTTCTTCACCGCATCCAGTAGACGTCTAACGCCAGGCTTACCCAGACCAATCTTCTCTAAATCCTCCGCTTGAACGTAATCAAAGTGATGCAGACGAGTAATCTGCAGATCATCCCGAATTCTCGTGAAGAATTGGGAAAGCTGCACATCGTGAAGCAGTTCTTGAAGCCACTCTGTGCCTTCTTCGTCCGCCATAGTTGTTATATTTTCTTTGTTTTTCACTGAGATATCTGATACTCAGGGATATGTGAATATCTTCAATATACATGGAATCCTGGAAGACATATAATTTGAATTTGCATCGATATTATATATTTGATCAATGTGAGAATCCTATTTATATTTTCTTGCTTTTATAATCTATCCATTATATATGTTTGAACTATTCAGATTTTAAACTTTGATTTTGAGATTTAACAAAAAAAAAAACAATATACAAGCATAAAAAAAAATTTCAAAGAAATAATCTATTCCATCATTACATTCAAAATGTTTTGACCTTATTCCTTTTTCTATTATTCAATCATCAAAACACAGTAATAAGCATCATATAAGACAAGAATAACAATAAGAATAACAATAAAAATAACGATTATATAAACATTACACAATTAAAATTAAACTTAGAAAATTATAAGTTAAACAATAGAATAATAGGAGGTTATGTCAAAATGTTAGATGTAACAACCAAATATAATGTATGGTTCGATTTAAATCAAATATATAGGGGAGATAGGAGCAATTCGTTAGGGGGGATAATTCGTAAAAATGGAAATATCTTTGTATGGGTATATGTTAAAAATCTACTTTAAATACTGTAAACACAATAATCCTGATCAAACATTTTTAAAAGCATTTCCTGTAATGTTTTGAATACATGGCATGACTTCGGTTCTTAGTAAGTGCACGTAATTGTGTGCATTTATATTTCCTTCGATAAAAACGGACCTACAATACGATGATCTATTATTCCAGCCCAAACATTTAGTTTTTGGGGATATTGAGTGTGACCGCCTTTGGATAATTAAAAACAAGAGTTATCGTCCTTCTTGGCGTACTCGTATAATAAAACAGATCTGAGAAAGCCGTCGTTCCTTATCACTTTTTCTACATTAAATTTTTAATTTTTCCACGAATGCACCATTACATTTTTTGATTACTATTAAAAATGCATCTAACTAACACAAAGAGAATTACTATTCTTATGATGCGGGGGTATGGTGATAAAATGAGATCTCACCAAGACGTCGCGAATCTATTTAATAACACATATCCTAACCGCGATCCAATTTCTAAAGTTATTGTCTACCGGACAGTTTCGCGATTCGAAAGAACGGGTTCAGTTGCAAATGAAAAAAGGTCTAGAAGACCTAAAACAGCAACTAACGATGATGTAGCTTTAAATGTTCTACAAAGTGTTATCGAAAATCATCATAAGCCTCCTTCGAAAATAGCTCAGGAATGCAATATAAGCCGAAGATCGGTCGTGAAAATTTTGAAAAAACATGATTACCACCCGTATAAAATGAGACTCGTTCAAGAACTGTCTGAAGATGATTTCGACAGAAGAATTGAGTTTTGTGAGGAAATGATGAGGCGATATGATGGAAACCATCAATTTTTTAATGGATTTGTTTTTCTGACGAAGCCACCTTCGAGTTGAACGGATCTGTCAATCGTCAAAATTTAAGATATTGGGCTGACAATAATCTCCATTGGATGAGAGATTGTCACACTAAATATCCCCAAAAACTAAATGTTTGGGCTGGAATAATAGGTCATTATTCGTCGTATTGTAGGTCCGTTTTTTATCGAAGGAAATATAAATGCACACAATTACGTGCACTTACTAAGAACCGAAATCGTGCCATGTATTCAAAACATTACAGGAAATGCTTTTAAAAATGTTTGGTTCCAGCAGGATGGGGCCCTAGCTCATTTTGCCATAATGACTCGTAACTTTCTCAATGAAACATTTCCCAATAAATGGATTGGTAGAAGAGGTCAAATGGAATGGCCACCTAGATCACTAGATCTAACCTCACTCGACTATTTTTATTGAGGATATTTGAAGAACAAGGTATACGAAACAAAACCTGCAACCATTAATGAATTACGAGCAAGAATATTAGACGTTTCAAATTCAATTAGACAGGAAATGCTAGAAAATGTACTGCAAAGTATCTACATCCGGTTGGCACACTGTCAAGCAGTAAACGGACAACAATTTGAACATTTAATCCATTAATTTTTT
>QKQZ01025202.1:0-16258 GCA_003595255.1 Solenopsis fugax
GATAGTGGCGCCATCGGGCGGTGAGGCTAAGTACTTATCGGACCACCCTCGTATATATATACACCTGTCGCGCACATTGTATGCGATAGATACAATGAGAGCGAGCTGTGCAGCGCGGGAGGCGATGCGAGAGTCACGTTTCTCTTTTCCTGCTCCTTTTCGATAATAGGAATTGCATTCACGTTACGCAGTCACGGAGGAAGTTGCATAAGGATCGCTGGATATCCCGCGCTTCCCGAAACGGGCCACGTCAACGAAATCGCGCAAACATCCACGCCACGTACGGCGACGAAAGCGTTTCTGCTCTGCGACTGACACATTTTTGCCGGGCGTATCTCGCGGCGTTACCACGCCCGCGTCCGGTAACGACGTTACGACGACACAACATCGTATATTATTCCCGCGGGGAAAGCGATTGTCTGGTGCTTGTCATCGCTGCGGGTTAGATCGAGCGGGGGAGAGCGCGCGACAAGGATTGCACTGAAAAAAAGTCTGGTTATAACTACCAAATGTA
Source organism: Solenopsis fugax (assembly GCA_003595255.1). Lineage (NCBI taxonomy): Eukaryota > Metazoa > Arthropoda > Insecta > Hymenoptera > Formicidae > Solenopsis > Solenopsis fugax. The sequence goes on from QKQZ01025202.1 coordinate 515, forward strand.
TAGTGAAATAGTATCAATTAAATATTTGGTCAATGTAACCAAAAATAATTTTATTTTACTAAATGTTTAGTAAGTATTATCAAATCTGGCATAAGTACTAAATATTTAGAAAAGTAAAATTATTTTTGGTTACAGTGACCAAATATTTAATTGATACCAAATATTTAATTTCACTATACATTTGGTAGTTATAACCAGTCTTTTTTTTCAGTGTGCGATTGTCTCAGAGCGAAACTCTTTATTTTTTACGTGATTTTAAGGATGTATAGGACCTTTCTTAAAACGTTGAGAAAATTATGAAAAAATTACAAATTGCTTTATGTTGCATTTGAAAGTAGTAGAAAAAATTTGGCGGTGATTTTCAATAAGAAGTAGACACGTGCTCTAATGAAATAAGAAATAATGAAAAAAAATCTGAATTTTTTTATTTAAGTACTTTAAATATTCAAGATGATTTATATGTAAAGTTCCATTGCGATGCAGAGATTAGTTTTGCAAAATAAACGAAATTTATTTATTTACAAAATAACTAAACAGACAATCACAATAATATTTTGTATAAATCATCTTGAATAATTACACAAAAAATTGAGATTTTTGTTTAATGTTGTAAAAATAATGTTTAATAACAAATACAGTAAATAAATTATAAAAATATATTATTAAATAAAAATATAAACTTATTCACACAACTTTCATATGTATATATTTTATTTGAAGTGTTAATATTAACACATTTTCAAATTTTATTTAGTTTGCAGAGACCGTATGTCCGATACATATTTAATTTTGTCGTCGAAATGCGCTCACTGGAAAGAGGAAGGAGGGAAAGAAGAGAGCATTTTTTTTTCGCATAAATCGAACATGATTTTACGACCGAAAATCAGCGTGCAAGTGGATGTAGATAGCTCGGCGTATACACACGCAGGCAGCCGCATCAAGGAAAGGGAATCCAGGAACCGCAAAAGAGGCTTTTGCACTTCTCACCAGCCGCGAAAGGCCGCACAATAAAGCGCGATATTAACGCCGCGAGCCTCGCTATCAGGCCGCAACTAGGATGCAATTCGTTCTCCCTTTTCCCTTTTCGCCCTCGCCACCACATAGCTTCCGCTTTTTTGGTCTGGCGGCGACGCGCGCGTTGTCTTTATTGCGAGCACGTTCTACAAAACCCGGACGGCGCTTTTGGCGTTAAAAGTTCGATCGAGCATGCCATCGGTACGCCGATAATGAAATTATCTTCCTTATTGCAAGGTTATTAAATACAACTAGCGGATCTCAAACTCCACTCGAAATTACACACGTTCCGAGGTTCCCTCGTAATTTATAATCTCTCATAATCTTGCCTTTTGTACTTGATTAATCATTCCAGTCACGATTACACGAAAAACACAATTTTACTGTAGTATCTAAAAAATTTAGTTTGATACAGATCAGAAACTAATTTTATGTTGAACTATCAAAATATAATTATGTAAGACATTCAAGCATGATGATACTGCTGGAAAAAGTTTAGAAGATATTCTAACAACCACACTGAAAAAAAAGACTGGTTATGATTACCAAATGTATAGTGAAATAGTATCAATGAAATATTTGGTTAATGTAACCAAAAGTAATTTTACTTTTCTAAATATTTAGTAACTTATACCAGACTTGATAATACTTACTAAACATTTAGTAAAATAAAATTATTTTTTATTTATTATGTTATATTCACAAAATATTTCATTGATACTATTTCACTATACATTTGGTAGTTATAACCAAACTTTTTTTCAGTGCAGCTTGAACGTCCAATATAATTTTTTTAAGTTTAACATGATTATTTTCAGATTTATATTCCAGCAAAATTATCCTTTTTGTATTTAGAATTTAATTTCTAAATCAAAACTATTTTTTTTTAATTTTAAAAAAGTTATTCAGCGCATTCTTTTCTTTAAATAAAATTATATAAAATCGAATGGCCTTGACCTCGATTCGAATTAGTGCATTTATCGGAATGCATAGCGCTGCCGACTATTTTGAGAGTTTGGAAACTTTTATTTTAATTCCGCTCTTCCTCCCAGCGCGCATACAAAATTCATCCGTTTGGACGCACCGAATATAATATCGATCATCGCTTTCCACGTGGCAGGCGAACGTGACTGCGAAGGCAGCGTTTACGACAGGTAAAATGCGCTTTCATGAACGCGCTCCGATATCCTTCCGCGCATCATAGTGTACATCGGTTCTACTCTATTCACACTACTCTACTTCTTATCCTCTCTCCTCCCATTTTTCCTCACACCGCTCCGTCGCGCTTTTCCCTTATTTGCGCTCGCGCATGCACCGAAATCCTTCCCGTCGCCCTTCCCTCTCATAAATTTCACGGTGTAAGGTCGACCTTATTTGTCAGCGGAACGGTCTCGTGACGCTCGACCTACCTACACGGCTTATCTCGTTGTTTGACGGCGCGTTTGCTTATCCCCTCGTTCGAGCGGGCCGGATAGGACGCGCGCGTTTGAAATAGACAATAAATATCTTCGGATAAGTCCGCATCGATAAGGGCAGGCACGGATATTTATCGTGCCTCGCAGACCGTTCCGCACTCGCGCCAAGTATCGCGCTCTCTATCTTACCGCCGCGATTTCCGCGCGCCGGACATCCGCTTTGTGCAGTTGGTGCGGATTCGCGCCTCGTGTATGTACTTTGGGAAACGACTCGGCGAAGAGTCATGCAGGTGAATCCCATTCGACTGCGTAAAAATTTTCCGCGTGAAAAACTTCTGTCGAGCGCAGGAACGCAGTTCTTTTTCAGAAGCAAATCCCTTCCTTTTTTTTCTTTTTTTTTCTCTTAGATTCTAGACGAGCGAAAAATTACGAAACGATTTTGGAATTTCATCGAACTCGGATTTTCCATTGAAGAAGCGAGCCATCATCGCTCCCTTTTCGCGACTCGTATCTTTATTGGATTGCTCGTGGGCTTTTTCATTGCGCGCGATCGATCGGCCACCACCACCACTACCACCGCTTCGGAGAACGCTAAATTAGTAAGCGATCCACTTCAAAGATAAACACCCTTGTTTGGTTCTGAGGAACCTAATCGTCTAAACGTACCGATACGATACCGGAGAAGCTGCGTGGTCGAATTTAACGGACTATACGTATGAATATTCTCGGGTTCGATGCATACAATGAAAAATGCAACACATTCAAATACCGGCGCATACAAATTCACAAATTACGCTTGCATGTAAAACACGCCCGCATATATATATATATATATATATATATATACATATACATATATATATCGTATCAGGTCGAGAGCGAAAGAGGGAGATTTTTCCCGCGATTATTTTAGGTTTACGTATCCCATGAACATGTTTTTCCGTGTATCACACGCAAACGGCTTTTCATCGAGCTCCCGCATGAGTATATCTCGCGGACGCACGCGCGGCCGGCGGGATATTAATTTCGATATCGAAATCAGATAATGCAGCAGCGGTGCAAAGTGCCGCGAGTTTCGACCGAGTTCGATTCGCCGCGATCCATGGAAGTTCGCGCAGTAATACACCGATACTCCCGATACACCGGCGTATATAATTCTCCTCCCTTTCTGCAACACGGTAAGCGACGACAGCTCGTCGAGCTGTAGGTATTTCGCGAAGTTGCGACTCGGCGACAAAGTCGATATCAATTTTTTTGTTATGACTCGAGGCGATTCTCAGATTGTGGCGCCGGAGAGCTGTCTTGATTTCCCTCGAAAGCGGTTTAATATCCGACAAGAAACTTTCCTCGGGTTCATTAAAGTAGCGTTTTAAAAATTTTAAATTTTCACGCTTGAAAACACTTTGCGACATGCATTGACCAATTTCCAGATTGGCAACTAGCAATAAATAGCTTCTATTTTAGATTACGGATTAAGTATAGAGGAAAGTCGTCGATACCGATGTATCACTTTGCTTTCAGATTATATTTCTCAAATGAAAATGTAAACTAAAAATAAAAATTTTAGAAACATGTAGCAGTTTTTTTATATTAAGAGAAAAATAAAACAAAACGGCATAAACATGTAAAATGACATCTGTACGTCAGTATTATTAATAATGTAGTTACTACCATTTAAACTATGCAATTTGCAAAAGGAAATTGTGTAAATTTTATTCTTGCTTTTTAAAAATTCGTTTTGAGCAGATTTTACATAGAAAAAATTACACACTGAGAAAAAAATTTGGAAAATTAAAATATTTAGTTCGATACGTGCAACTAAATATTGAGTTGATTTAATTAATTCTTGATTAAAAATGGTTAACATGAACGAACCATACCTTTTTTGTGCAACTAAATAATTGTTGAATCAGCGAAATGTTTAGTTGATATTGTATCGGACTAAATATTTTAATTTTGTAACAAATTTTTTTTCTTAGTGCGGATACATGAGAGAATTATGAGTTTTATTACTTCTTTAATTATTTAAGCAGATCAAGTTTTTATCAGTATTAATAAAGCACAACGTTTAATTTCTGAGAAATAAGGGGGTCAATAGCTGCTTTAGCAGTTTTCTCTATAGGATAACACGTCATTAAGTTGTAAGACTGATTTGTTCTTGACCGCATTTGGAGGAGAGTGTCATCGACCGCTGTTGGTTAATCGTTCATTCTCGTTAATATTCCTTCGTGCTATTCAATAGCTCGATATCTTGAGTTATTGATGCTACCAGAATTATCTGTTGCAATAACGGATACGTACTATTGATCTCCTTCGCTTTTGTTGCTTTTCGGGCACAATGCGAAAGACGATTATCATGGAAATTTCAACGTTAACGACTGACAGTCGGCGTGTTATTGTCGAATCGAACATCACAACGAGACGTAAGCGCAAGTATCAGCGATCATTATTCTCGGTAACGTCGCTCCGAGTAATCAAGGAATCGCTGAACCGAAGGATCTCTCTCACAAACTCGCTCGACGTAATCTCGCGAGGCGTGGAAGTCACTCGCGTGACGCGGACGAGGAAAAACAGACGTGGAACTGCCACAAAGTTGGACAGGAGCCGGCAATTTAGCGAGCATTCGTGATGACACGCAACTCAAATGGACTCTCGTCCTATTCCATCCTGCGGTGGTGGTCTTTACGCAAGAATTCGATAGACGGACATTTCTGAGAAACGTGAAATAATCGAAGCGATCGCGAGCGGCAGCGACGGCCCTTTTGTCGACAGCTATTTCTCTTAGCAACAAGTGTCCCATTTCTCTTACGTCGTAAGAAAAATCTGGAATACCTCCGCGCGCGTGAGATGATCGATCATTCGTCGGGCAACCAAACCTCGCCAATAATCGTCAACTGTGTGACTTTCGGAGTCTCGGCAAAATCTCTTTTCTAGGTCCCGGCACAAGTGACATCCAACACAGGCAGGCACGATTGTATTAATCACGAGAGAGTCTTAATTTCGTCCGTTTGATTCTTGTATAGTCGCGGCCTTTATCGGATTTCAATGCGCTTCAATATGCTCGCGATACCGTATCGACGTTTCATCGAGGAGCGTAATTCGAACCGTTATTTCTTCGCTACGAGAAAATACATCGTCGCCATCGTCGAGCAGGATACTCTAATTACCGTGCTTGCTTCTCGTTTTCCATCCGTAGTCGCGAGAACGTTTATTTGCCGGCTCGCGAAGCTGAAATCTATAGTACCAATAGGGACCCTCGTCGCGTCTCCGTGCCGGCCGTCGTAAAGAAGAAGAAGAAGAAGAAGACAGGTGTGTTATAACAAGTTTTGAAATCACCGGAAGCTCGCGCGATTTTCTACTCGAGCACGACACAGTAGCAGACACATGCCATTTTATCGTCTTTGTCCACCGCGGTAAATGTCGCCACGACGGACGTAGAAGACTTTTTAGCTTTGCTTTTTTATTAATATCTCGAGTGGATGAGTATCCGAATTATCTGAATATCCTCCATCATTGTCGTATTCACGTTAATTAATCGAACTAAAATGGATTTATTGGATTTTTAATGAATTGTTCGGGCGTAGAATTGGCAAAAAAGATCTGGCTTATTTGGAAATAGGTCAATCCTGGCTGTTACAGTTATCAAGCGGCTATTATTTAATAACTAAAGTTCACAATAAGAAAATCATTCGCCTGAATCATTCATGTAGAAACTAATGTAACAGCGAATCTGAATTGGTGACAAGTGTTCCACTTCTTCGTTTTATGTCTCAATCTATCATCTATCATTTAAATCTATATTTATTTATGTATCGCGATTTGGAGTGAGAAGGGACTGAATATCGATATACTACTGAAGTTGAGAAGAGTTTTGCTTTAGGCGAGAGATTGCGGCACCATATTATATGGACACTTGCTGACGTTATTAATGTAACAGCGTGTCACACGGCGACGCGCGAGCCTTCTGTCGCTTGATCGAAAATCGATTAAGCTCGAGGATCTAAATTTAACATTTCGCTATTTCATATCCATCGAATCCGTTACCGCATTTCCCTACCGCAGCGTTAGTTGCGTGACCAATCATTTTAAATTATGTCATAATTTCTCGCTGAAACGCGATGTCTCGTTTATTTTCCGAAAATTTGTCTACGTGGAAAGATAGCTCTTCTCTCGGAATAGCGCAGAATAAACATCTTCATAAAGATCATTACTGCACGTTGTCGATGTCGATTGTATGGAGCTAACTTAATTGGAGCTGAAAAATCGGAACATTTGATGATTATCAGAATTATTTGCCTTATTAACGTGTATTTAATAATTGATTGCAATGATTGATGCATCAATATCTCAAATAATCATCTGATTATTATCATTAATTTTATTAAACCGTAATAATGTACGGTTTTGTATTTAAGGAGATTTAAATGAAGAAGACAATTATCGATTATTTAATGAAGAAACAACGAAGCGAATGAGAAAGGAAAATGGAACGTTCTACCCGCGATGTTTTTGCTCGATCCCGCGCGGCGAGATATTTTCAATCTTCAATATTTAATTTCCAACCGTCACAGTTCCCCTTTAATACGTTAATTCTTCACTTGTTTTGCCAGAGATCATGCTTTATGCCTTATCTAAAAATTTATCTTGACGTTTATGGAGAATTTGGAAAGAAAGGCGAGCGCGAATTCTACGTATTGTACGTTGTCACTACGGATAATGGAAGCAGGCATTGTCGGAATACGAAGAATGCATAATGCATATTTAAGTGTGTGACGCGGGAATATGAGACGTAGATACGGCGGCGGTCTTGCTCGACATCCCGTCCGCAAAATCATTCCGAGACTATTACATTCCATCAAGTACGTGCCTAAGTTGAGCGCGCAGGCTCGACCTCGCGTCGCGGTCCCTCGGCTTATCGCTAATAAATGAAAGCAACGAAAGCCTCTCTCAGTCGCGGAATAAAAACGCCTACGATAATGATGCTGAATACGGAATTAGTCCGTGACTGCGTCTCGTATCCGCGATTGTCTCGCGGAAGCGTATCGGATTCTACACATTTAGCCGGGCTCTCTTCGTTTACCGCTACTATAAAACTATAAAATCTACATTGTAACGCGCGTATCGTACGGCAATATAAACGCTGAATCAATGCCTACTTTGGAATAAGATAGCTCCGAGCGTCCAATGCGGTGTGTCGAAACGTTTTATCGAATATCATGATGCAAAAATACGACGCGAGAAAATTTCATCCTGCTTCAGTTCCGAAAGTTGCATTCCCTCCTGATAGTTCTAAGAGTCTTCAAACTTTGTCAAGTGATGTTCCCCCCCCCCGTTGATTGCTATCTAATACAACACGTACAAAAAAAATGTGCACACGAAAGAAGAGATAGAGAACGATATTCTCGATTACGAGACTACGTATGTATTTGCTGGTTGTAGAAATTAATATGACATTTCAGATATTTGCGCGAAATTGTTTGTTCCCAATCCATTGTATCGAGATTCAACTTTAAATGAAATCAACGAGGATTTAATCGAGATACGTAATCATCGGCATTGTTAATGCCGCAAATGAAATCGCTTCCGTGGACGTGAGCCATCGATAATTATCGTAATTAAAATCATACGTGCGAAATGATACGAATCTGATATGATTAGTTCGTTAATGTAATCGCGACGAATTTTTATTTATTCGATAATGTCCGCGTGCGTGAAACGATTTTTACGACCGATTCTCGCCGTCTCGGCGCAATTTCAATCCGTAAAAATAGCGATTTCGTAACTTTTTTTCCTTGAATTATTTAAGTATTAACGCATCCCTATTTTGTAAATCGGGAAACTTAATAGCCTACCATTTATTGGACCGTAATTACGAGCGAAATAATTCAGAGTCGTTATTATGAATAAATTAAACGATAGCCCATTTCCCACCGAGCATTAATCGAGATGTCCAAAATCAGATTTTATTCCCGTAGGAGAGATCGAGAGGGGACATATTTGGACTAATCTTGCGGGGGGATCATCGCGAGACTTTAAACCACCTTCCAACCCGTCTGGGCTATCCACCCGTGTGTTTCTTATCAGAAACGAAAATGTGCTCCTTATCGCTTTTTGCACTCCGCGCTCCTCTCTGCCCTCCCCTTAAGTAACTTCCGCAAATGCTCGCGATAATTCAAGCAGAATGCACCACGCTGGTCGAGTTTCTATAAATAGGCTTTGCACGATAAAGTCAGGATAAAGCGGGAGCCCGCCAAATTCGACGTCATCGTTTAAGACTCGTGACAGGTGTCAAGGGCGTGTGATTTCAATTACGAGAGGGCACGGATATGCAAACAAATGATTTAATTAATCTATTTCAATATCGCGAGAGTTTTACGTTAGCGGTAATGGGGCAGATAGGTGAGTGATAACGGAGCAATAAGATTAAATTACTCTTCGAAAAGTCTAAATCTTTAAATTTAACTTAGGGATAAAGCGATGATGTTCGTGACTGAGGGGCAAGGGAGTGATGCTGGAGGTTGTCATACGAATGATAGATAGCGCGAAACTGCGATTATCGTAAACGATATAACGAAAATTCTCTCAGCCGTACATCTCCCTTCTGAACGTTTTCGTATTGCTCACGTCAGATTGGAGTTGGCGGAATTGGCAAGCGAGAGAGAGAGAGAGAGAGAGAAAGAGGGAAAAAAAAGAAACGTGAAGGTAGAACGTAAGGAATCTCTCGTTTACGTAATTCGCGTGATTTACGTTCTTATCGTAAGTGGACGATAACTCAGGTGTAACTGCCGGCCATCACGAAATTAAGCGGCGCTTCCACTCGGCGCTCCGCTATCAGGAGCTCTGATATCGAGCGAAAGGCGTCGAAAACGTGGATTTCTCGCGCGACCCCGGGAGTCTTTATCCTAAGTGATTTCGCGCCGGCGCGCCGCGGCGCCGAGATATATCGGCCCCACGACGTCTGTGTCTGCCGCGAAAAAGGATGGACGACTCTCGTCGCAGAAAGGGCCATTCAACGTTAGTCCTACTATAGTACAGTGTATTGGATTCGACGACGATCAACTATGCTCCCGCACAATAGACAATAGATCTATGGCGGGACAACAATGCCCTTCCGCGGAATGTTGTATCGCGCGCGAGTCCGCCACCGCGCAAATCCGCGTATACGTGTACAACCGATTGGGAGCCGTGTTCCCTTCCGTTTCGAGATTCGGCGCAATATTTCGGCGCGATTCCGGAAGTATCGCGCCCGTGTACCACTCACCCGGCCGGCGCGAAGGAACACGAGAGATATAGGGAAATCGACTCTCTGAGATATTTCGCGCGTTAATCCTCCCACCCGCGCGCCCACCGGCACGAAAATGACAATGAGCTGCGACGGACAATAGGTCCGTCCGGAGAAGAAAACAATGCCGGAAGGGGGATAGGATATATCGAGCGCGGGAGTCGTTCGACCCTCCCTGCGTCTCTTTGTGCGGACAGTCATTCGACGTACAATACTCCGTTAATACGTTTCGAATGGAGTCGATGGGGTCTTTGTACTCGCGCGATAACACGCAAATGTGCACGTCGGCTGTCTCGTCCGCTCGGCTATATTTAATTAATCGTATGACTATCGTCGAACCGACCGGCGAGTTGCCGGCCTCATCGCTTAGCTTCCCGCCTTCGCCTACGCCTTCGACTTCCATGAACGAGAACCTTTGTTTGTCGCGTGATAAACCGTAAACCCCCCGCGCAATTCTAAATTCCGTCATACTGCGCATTTCCGCGCTGACCGAACCGAAGTGTTCCAGTTCCATCTCGCGCGGAAACATCGAAGATTCTTCGGCAGCCGTGTTCAAAGAGAGCACTGTGCGGGGGGGCAAGGCAACTCTCTTCGCATTGTTGCGTCCTAAGTGGCTTCCAGCGCATGAAAGGGGGTTTCGGCATAGATCAGACTCGCCATGCTGGACCCTTTCGCTTCCGCAGCAAAGTTCGGCGTATAAACGCGTACGAATCCTCGGATTTTTACATTCTCGAAATATAAAACGACAAAGTGAATCTCAGCCCCGCGAAGGGTCAGTCTCTCGAGTCATTGTCGAGGAATCCATTCGTTTCCGCACCGTCCCGGCGATGCTGAATAATACCGCGGATTCGGATCAGAAGATCCAGTGAGAAATGCACTGTCGAAAGGGATTCCGTCGTAAAATTCCGCGCGGCTGACTCTGTGGCGCGGTGTCATGCGCAAACGGAAATTTTCATTTCCTACGTGATATCATATAGGTTTTAAGTATTTATTGCCATCACCTGCGGTGATCGAGCATCCTCCGTCGCGCGATACTTTATACCCCCGCGCTCGCCGCGGTGACATCGTTATGGGCGCGTATTCGGGAAATGTATAGGTGGTACACGGGAGCATCGCGTCTATCGGATGCACACGACCCGGTGGATATGTATGTGTGTGTACATCGCCGTTGATTATTCTGTACACCGAGGTGTCCTATCCGAGCGGCGGGATGCACAACGCGACCGTTGATAACGATAACCGCACACGCGACGACAATGACGCCGCCGTCGTCGTCGTCGTCGTCGTCGGCGACGACGGCGGCAGTGCTCTATTTTTTTACGACACACGAGAACACCAGATGGAGAGGATGACGTGGAGAAAGAAGAGCACAGGTGAGAGGGAGCGACGAGAGGCGGTCGTGGCTCGACACGACTGGTCACGCGAAGCTAAAATTTCATCCGACGGCACAAAAGCTTTCAGCCAGTGATCTCTCCTTCGTCTTTCTTTCTTTCTTTCTTTCTTGCTCCCTGTCTTTGTGTCCACGGCGTTTTCGGGAATGCGGCATTCCGCGCCGATCGGACGCGTATCTCGAAGCCGCTTCTCCAACACATTTTTACAGCGAAATCGCCGTGGATCGTGTATGTATTTTAACCCTTAAGGTCCAATCATGGGTATTCCGTGTCCGACCGATTTCTATCCGTGAAAGTCTCGAAATTTCAAGTTAAATTATACTACATTTTATTTTATTATTATTTTTTTTCAAGAAAAAATACAAACCTTTATTCTAGAAAGTTTGCTCTGAATTTTTAGAAATTTTTTTGAATAGAAAAAGTGGCCGGATGCGAGATACCCATGATTGAGCCAATAAAGGATACTCTTTTTCACATTTTATCATATATACCTTGAGGTTTAAAGGGTCTACAATCTTTTTCATAATCTCTTTTATATCGACGAACGATATTCCCGATCGTCTTTTTTTTTAACTTTGCTATACTTTTTTTTATAATTAGGGCTCAGACAAAAGATTCGAACATATTGTATGTGCGATCTGTTCGAACAATTCGAAGTAAAAAAAAAGAACATCCAGTTCGAATCTTTCGGAACTTACAGTTCGAACTTAAGTAGTGATCGATCTGTAATGTCAATTTGTAATGTCTGAAACTCGGACAGTAAAGATTAACGCAGTATGTCTTGAAAACAAAAAAGCAATTTTTACGAGCTTCACGCGAGTCTTCTAAATTTTATTAAAACCATAAAAATGTCAAAAAGATTATGATACTAAACATAAAATAAATTTCTTCACAGAATAAGATTAAAAAACATTATATTAGATTGGTCTGTTTTATATGAATTATAAATTCGAGCTTATATAAATTTTTAAATTGTTTAAAAAAGGTATATGTTATTAATTTCCTAATTTTTTAATACATTTTGTATATTTCTTTACAATATGTTTCTCTAAAATCATATTTTTGTATTTAAAAAAATGTTATTTTGCAATTGTATTTTACATTATTTATTTTAATTATAAATTATTTTTATCCCAATTGTACAATAATTTTTAATGTATGTACATAATATTAATATTAAAAAAAATTTAGCTTCGAACTATATAATAATTTAGAGCTTTCTGATCTGAAATGAGTTCGAACGCTTCGAACATACCTTCAGTTCGAAAAGATCGAACAATTTGATGTTCGATCTTAAAGTTCGAACTGTCCGAATTACTCGATCACCTAATGTTTCCGAGCACTACTTATAATTTGTCGACGTGTGTGAAAATATCCCCGAGAGACAAAGACAAACCGTTGTCGTCCAATCGAGCCTGGGGAGTTCAATAATGTCTTCGATGTCTCGTCTATTTGCGGCGCGGCGTCTCGAAATTAATACATGAGACTGGAGCCGTGGGAATAAACAGCGTTTGCGGTACGATGCACACCAACGCTCTGTGGCTAAAATGGCCCTATTCTACGAGGGCGTCGTAGCCGTATACTCACAATCGTCCTTTATTAGCTTATCGCGTCCCCCGCCGTCAACGAGAGTTTGGTTCTCCCGAGGGATAAATTGCTCGGCCAATCTTGAGAAATCGCGGTGGGACGAGAGCGATTTCTTAAAATCGTTCGAATGATTTGTTTCTCCTTATTGTTAGCGTTACGCCCGATATACTCGCTAACGGGTCAATCCCCGTTTTTGCAACGATCAATTTTTTCGCGCGTATACGGTAATCCGTCACCGCGGGTCTCGATGTCGATCATCTCCACCGTGAAATGTCAATCAAACCCACTATGACGCTTTCATGTTCACGAGCCGCGCGCATGATTGCACGTAGGGCATATCTCTGCGTGCCTCGCGGTTTATTGAGGCTACAAAAGTGGCGACTCTAAATCTGCGTTTTATGAACGTGAGCCACCGCGGTGCGCGCGTTAATTCCGCAACCGTGCCGCGCGAGCCGTATACTAGTATAGTAGTATATAGTAACACGCGTCCTCGGCTCGTAAACGAGGTAGGGTCGACAACGCGCACGCGGATTGTAATAAATTATAGAGCCTTGGCAGTAATGCGCTCGTCGCGGTCGTTACAACTCGCGCGCGAGTGCGACTCGTGATTTCGACGCTTTGCGCCCGCGAATTGCCGGCGCGTGTTTCAAACGTGTTAGCCCCTTTTATCCGCAACGAAATCCTCGTGTTTTACACGAGCGTGAAGCGGCCGCGAGACGACGGTCGCCTCGTTTGTCATCTGACGAAGAAACCGACGGCGTTTGTCTCTAATTCCCCACATCTCGTTTCTTTTGCAATTTCATGTTTTGTTTTTTACATAAAAAATATAAGGAAACTGTCCCACTTACACTGAAAAAAAAAGACTAGTTATAACTATCAAATGTATAGTGAAATAGTAGAGAAGAGGGTATTATGGCCACTGTGGACATTATGGCTACCACCATTGGAGATAATGGTGGTAGCCATAATACCCTCTTCTCCTCTATCAATTAAATATTTGGCCAATGTAACCAAAAATAATTTTACTTTTCTAAATATTTAAGTAACTTATACCAAATTTGATAATACTTACTAAACATTTAGAAAAATAAAATTATTTTTGATTATATTGACAAAATATTTAATTGATACTATTTCATTATACATTTGGTAGTTGTAACCAGACTTTTTTTAGTGTACTGTCAGTATTCTAATTACTGCCACTTTTGTTAATTGTTGTATTAAAGTAAAAAAATATGAGAGCGTTGTGTATCAAAAATGTTTTAAGCTAAAGGTTGATCTACAATGTGCTCTTTCTTTCTTCCTGCTTCTTGCTTTTTGTTTATTGCCTTTTGCTTCTTCGCGCACTGTTTTATCGAAATTGGCGAAATAAAAGTTAACGAACTCGAAAGTGACAAGAAACACGTGTCTAGAAACACGATTGTTGATAAAATCGTGCGCGAAGAGGTAAAAACGTGATAGGCAAAAAGCAGGAAGCAAAGAGCACATTGTAGATTAGCTTTAAGACTGTCGTATAAATATAAGTAAATAGAGAAGCTATATTAGATAGTGCGGCAGTAATCGGGAGGAAGGCAATATTCAGGACATTGACTGGCAGAACTGGCAATATAGGTGTAGACCTTACATTTTTATTTCTTTCGTTATATTTAAATAATCAGTATTCGAGCTTGCTTGCTTTTATTTTTACCTGAATAATGATGAAAAAGAATATTTATTATTTATTTAAAAACTATAAAATTACAGCACATTAATTATGTGCTTGAAGCGGCAGTAATTAGAACAGTTGCCCTGTATCAACATAAAAATATACACGAAATTCATCAGACGATCTAATAAACTGAAGGAAGGAGATTACTTAAAATCAAGATTTTCTTTTCGTTAAAATAGGAGAAAAAAATATGTTTGTAAAATGTATTTGAATTGTTCTAACCGCTGAAACGTTCAATCTATAGAATAGAATCGTTCAGAAGTATCTCTTTCTGAATCTCGACGCTCATTGTCAGAGTCACAATGAAGAAATTAAACGTTCTAATTCGCCGTAATAAGTTCAGGCGCGCGATATTGTCCCGCTGGCAAGCGGTGCATCCCGAGTAAAGAAGTTCCCGGTCGCGCCGGTCCTTCATCGGTTCACGCGCGGATGCACACGAATGCACACGTATACCTTTTTACGAGTAGCAAGACGTGTCGGTTGTCATCGGGACGAAGTGAACGACGAGCGGATTTGGAGCTGCGCCTTCGAGCACCGCGCTACCTCGTAAACTCCTAACGATCCGGCAGTTTTAGGGCGATGCCTGTCGTGCGAACACGCGTACGTTTCGCGCTATTACCAACGTCGTTGCGCGTTCGCGTCGACGTACGCAGGTAAGGTTCGCGCGCACTATTAACACGCTGCGAATCCGCACTGAGTAGCACCAGCGACTCGAAGTGTCTCACTAAACCTCGACGGCGGTTTACGACGATAATTCGCGCTCTGGTTAACCTGCGATAAGCCCTAAGAATATTTCAATATGCTCTGCCGGATTTCAGATTTATCCTTGCCTCGGAAACTAAAAAAAAATTGTGTTACTTATATCATGCTACGATGGTACTCTCGATCTATTTATTATAAATACAAAAGAAGACGAAAAATCTCCGTAGAAAATCGAGAATTCAGCTGCTTAAAGCAAATCGAAGCGACGGAATAAATTCTTGTCGCGCGAGAAGTTTCGCTTCCGAGAAAAATGATTTCTATAACTACGCATCCATTCGACTGAAACTTGAATAATGTATCACGCCAAATATTTCATAGTTCCCCTATTTCAGAAAAAAAAAAAAAAAAATGTTTNAAAAAATGTTTCGAATAAAAGTTTCACAGAGGGGAAATACGATGGAAATTTTTGATAACATACATTTCCTCTTGCAATATGATATGTACAAGTGCTTTTCCTACAATTACATGTTTTTAGTTAAACGATCTCGTATGGTCTATGCGTGAAAATATTGTATCATTATAAATATACACTCAGAAAAAAATGTAGCATTAGATAGTACAATTGGGGAATTATCTTCTACAAAT